>PVKH010013720.1:0-16744 GCA_004027955.1 Chaetophractus vellerosus
TGGTTGAATTGGGACAGCAATTTCGGCAGAAGCCAGGAGAGCCCATAGCTGCATGGCTGCTGTACCTGTGGGATGCAGGCGTGATGGCATTGTGTGCTCTGGGACTGCGATAGAGAAGTAGCATCACTTACTGGCCATCCTCTGCTGCACCAATGCCTCTTAAATGCGCAGCGGCATGCTGGGGGAAACACTGATCACATGTTGATTGAGTGGCTCCATACAGCTGTTTGTATGGTATGGAATGATGCGGGGGAGTTGCTGGACTTGGAGAGCTGGTAGACTACATATGCTGACCTCGTACAAGTAATCTGGGGAATGGGCATGCGCAGTGCTATCTTTGACTCTAATAACCAGGGACCTGATGCTGAGAGGTTCACGAGTCAGATGAGGGACCTGCTCTTGCAACATGCCACTGCTCCCTCGTTTGGGTCCCTGATGGCTATCTTTACCCCATATGTGGGGCACCCGATCCATGAAATGACAGCCACCATGGGTAGTCTCAGTGAGGCCGAGAGCCAACGGACCATGGTCCATCTGGTGGCAACAAGGACAGATGCGCCCCCATCTTGTAAAACAGCTAAGTCCGCAGGCCAGGATTATGAGAGAGGTCCTGTGAAGGTCACGCAGAAGCAAATGTGGAATGATTTGGTAGCTGTTGGGATAGAACCAACTAACAGATAGCCAACTGAACATGGTCTTTTTAGACCTTTGGAGACACCTAGAGTCTGCTCAGTGGCGAAGAGGAAGAACCCAGAAACTGCAGCAGGTCAGGGAAACTACTCAACTTGGTGACTACCTGCTAGAGGACACCGGGCACTCCACGGAGCTAGTGTTTACCTTTACATAGGAAGCAGGCCACAGCATCTGAGAAGGGGACCCTCAGAAAGACTGGGGGCCCTACGTGGAGCTAGCAGTCCACTGGTCCCCACAAAATGTGCAGCATGTCTTGGTCCTTGTGGATACAGGTGCAGAATGCACCCTTCTTTGTGGGAAACTGGATAAATTCACAGGCTCCTATGCCTACGTGGACGGTTATAGTAATACCAGGCAAGGCACCTTGCGGGTCGTCCAGACAAAGGTAAAGTTGGAAATTGGATGGTTGCCCCCATAAATGTATACTGTGTGCATTTCTACTGCCCCAGAGTATATACTAGATGTAGATGTGTTGAGAAACTTGACCCTGCAAACCACTATTGGTGAATTCCATGTACAAGTACAGGCAGTGGAACCTATGTTGTGGGGACATGCTAAACACATCCCTGTTGTGTTGCCTGAACCCCGCAGGACAGTGACCATAAAACAATACCGTTTGCCCGGAGGGCATGAAGAAATATTGGCAGCTGTTAAAGAACTGGTCAAAGTACAAGTCCTCTGTGACACCCGGAGCCCATTTAATGCTCTGGTGTGGCCCGTATGCAAGCCCATAGGACGTGGCATATGACTGTTGACTATCGAGAGCTGAACAAGGTGGTTGCTCCTTGACATGCAGCTGTGCCTTCTATTCTTGACCTAATGGATACTGTAATGGTTTGAGTTTGATTTAATTATGAATTCCAAAAATATAGATTAGATTATGTTTGTAAACTAATCTGTTCATCTGGGCATGATTAAGTTATGAGTAGGGCGTTAACTGCCACGTCAGTGAGACGTTGAGCCCCACCCCTCGGTGGGTGTGGTCTCAAGTATAAAAGGCTAGACAAGAGGCAGCAGTGAAAGCAGATTGAGAAAAGCAAATTGAGAAAAGCAGATTGAGAGAAGCAGAGAATTAGAGAAGGAGATTTGAGAAGCAGTTCTGATGCTGGAGTGAGCCGTTCGCCCGAAAGTCTACAGCTGGCCTTGTGGAAAGACGCAAAGCATAGAAAGCCTCATGGTCTACAGCTGAACTCATGGAGAAAACAGAAGCTAAGCCCGGAGAGAAACGCAGCCCTGGGAACAAAGGAATCCGGAAGCCTGAACCCTGGAGATGTCAGCAGCCATCTTGCTCCAACACGTGGACTTTGGTATGGGAAGAAATTTATGCTTTGTGGCCTGGTAACTGTAAGCTTCTACCCCAAATAAATACCCTTTATAAAGACTGACCAATCTTTGGTATATTTCAAAAGGCACTCCTGTGGCTGACCAAAACAGATACTTTGACTTTGACATTGGGAACTTATTTTGGTTTGGACTAGGCAAATGCCTTTTTCTCCATTGCCATTGCTGATGAAGCGCAGGATCAGTTTGCCTTCATGTGGGATGGTCGACAGTGGACTTTTACTGTATTGCTCATGGGCTATGTTCACAACCCCACCATTTGTCATGGTTTAGTGGCAAAAGTCCTAGAATAGTGGCAACATGCCGATACTGTTCGGGTGTATCGTTATATTGATGATATAATGCTAACATCTGATTCCCTTGCAGATTTGGAAGCTGCTGTTCCCACTCTGGTCACCCACCTCGAAAGTCAAGGATGGGCGATAAATCAGGACAAGTCGCAAGGACCTGGGTTGTCTGTCAAATTCTTGTGTATTGTGTGGTCAGCTAAGAAAAGTAATTGCTGAAGCAGTAATTGATAAGATTCAAGCTTTCCCACGCCCCCAGCAATGAAACAGCAGACTTTTTGGGTCTCTTGGGTTACTGGCCGATATGCTCTTATGGCTGTTGACATAGCTACAGGTCTGCTCTATGCGTATCCTGCCCCCCAGGCAACCCAAGCTCTGACTGTGTGAGCCTTATAATGGCTGTGTACCATGTATGGCCAACCATTGACTATAGAAAGTGATAGAGGGTCCCATTTCAATGGGCAAATAGTGCAGCAATGGGCCCTCCAACAGGGCATACAGTGGATATATCAGGTGCCCTACAATCCTTTAGCAGCTGGTGTGATTAAATGTTATAATGGCCTTCTTAAAACAGGCCTGTGGGCAACAGCCCAAGGAACTCCAACCTTTTGGGGGTAGCATGATTGCCTTTGGTTAGTAGTACAACATTTAAATGAACGACTCTGGCAGGGAAGAGTAGCACCAATAAAAACCCTGTTGCAGCGTGCAGCTGCCCCCATTCAATTACAGATCATTATGAGGAATCCACTGTTAAAACCGCAAGTGCAGGGAAGGCAAGTATTGCTGCCAGCGACCTCTGAAATTCATGGAGGAGGAACAGTCTCTGTCATGGCCTTGGACTTTAAAGTCTCCCCATAGTCGATGGGTAGCTCTGGTGGTTCCCTGGAGAGATGGGGCACAGTGTCAGTCAACTGTGACCCCTTGGATTACTGATGTATGGTCACTGAGGTTTATGGTGACCACTCCTGCTACTACGGCCACCATACTGATAGCTATGTTCATTCTGGCATTATAGCCCATCATGAGTTCCCCGATCCTATTACAACTTGAAAAAATGTCTCACCAGTTATGCCGGAAGGCCCAAGGGTATGGTATACTCACCCTGGATGCAAACCGCAAAGTGGTACTTTGCTGTCTAAGGATGACCAGCTGGGATGTGTCCTGTTAGATGGGCATGATCTGCCTCTCCTAGTTAAACTTACACATTTGTCTTACCACCCCTAGGAATTCTGCCAACAGCTTGCTGGCTTGTGCCCATACTTATGCTCAAGTGTACAATGTGTCCCACTGCTGGGTGTGCACTGCACTGCCAGCCAGTTTGGCCTGGAGTATCACCCCCACAACACAGGACAATTAGACATAATTGGAGACAGCCGACCGAACGACAGCAGAATAGGAAGCAGTTTGGCGGCATGTTGAGAAACTTCTCCACCGAGACATGAATCTGTGTTTGGCTATGCCCTGTATAGTGAATGGACTGGCTCCCTGCTAAACATGTTGAACTGTGGAGCATTGCCCCAAAATGTATAGAACAAAAGGAGGATCCCAAAAGACTAGTGAAGGAGGTACCTCTGAATTTGTGCAACACTACCGAAGTAGTGATAGGCAGTTCCCACTGGTGAAATGGCCAGTGGTATGTCGGAACCAAACCTGCCGACTGGTTGCCGGCTGGGTACTTGTGGGTCTGTGGGCTCCATAGTGGCCAGACCTCCCAGCCAATTGGAGTGGGCGTTGTACTTGGAGACGGCCCTTGATTCCAGGTCGCATTGTTTCCATTCTAGATCAGAAACCCCAAAATTAGGACACAGCATATCATAGATGGCACAGGACCAAACAAACACCCTCATGGTTTTACCTATTAGCTATTATCCTTCCTAGGGGAGGAGCCATCAAAGTTGAATTAGATGTTAAAGCCTTAGCATGTCACACTGTCCAAGCCCTGAATGCTTCAGAATATGCAATTGCCCAGTTAACAAAATAAACTGATCAAATCCTCCATATTGTGTTACAAAACAGCATGGTCCTCGATTTACTTACTGCAGCACAAGGGGGCACATGTGCATTAGGTACATACTAAATGTTGCATATATATTCCTAATAACAAAAAATCCATTCAAAGTGCCATGCAAGAAATGAACCATGAAATACAAAATATCCAGAAATCACAGGTACACCCTGTACAAGACTGGTGGGAGTCCCTAGGTACTTGGAAATGGGCTCTTAGGAGAACCTTAATAGGCTTGGGATGCAAACTCTTAGGCTGCTGCTGTCTATATTGCTGCTGTGGTGTGTAGTTGCAATGTACCCCCACAGCTGCTAAGGCCATTGCCCTCAGAGGTAGAGTGTGTACGGGTTAAGACTTGGGCAGCGGCCCAACTGTTAAATCAGCTATTAGCTCACGAAGTTTTGGCCCAGCACTTATAGTTTCTGGGCACAGCAGAAATGATTCTGAAGAGTTGCATTTTGTGTTCCTTCTGTGTAACATTTGAGTGATAACTGTAGTGTACGAATAACCGTGCAAATAAAAAATGGCCATGCTTGCTTGCCTGTTTTGTCTGGAGCAGACTGTCGCTATGCCGGTATGAGCAAACTTCTCTCTCCACCTAAGTTTTTCTTCTGCCTTCCTCCGTGGGCTCCTGAGGTAGAAATGGTGCACAGTTAGGATCCCTCAGGAACAACGGGTTTACTTTTCCTACATAACAAGAAGTCTGAAGATAGGTGGCTATTGATTTTGTTCAGTGGTTCAGAAATGTGAAGGCCAACATCTGTGTTTCTTGTGCACATTCCTTCCTGGTTCCTAGTAGCCATTGTTGCTATAACAACTTTATATTCAAGGCAGAAGGAAGGGGGGACAGATGAGAGAAGTTTTCCCAGTATCCACATGCATGTGGACTTCGACTCATTTGCTATAGCTAGGTTATGTTGGCAAACTCCTGATGCATTGGCAGCTAAGGAAGCAAATATTTAGCTTTCTTGTTTGTATGGTGGAAAGGAAAAGGAAAAAGGATCTGTAAGTGGATATAAAGTCAGCCAATCAAGAGTTCTGGTGTAATGTCAGCCTGTAAGTAGGATCAATACATATTAAGCCCAGGAAAACAGATTACAGCAGGACACGCTCAGAAGGACTTTCTATTTGTCATGGCTTCTTAGAGGTTAAATGTAGCCCCAGCAGATGAATTCCCCATCATTGCCTGTATTTAAACATTGGAAAAATGAACATTTGCCAAATATACTGTGGATAAGTTTTAAGCATTAGATAGATAACTGGTTGAACAAGATAACATTTCAGATTGCCTTCAAATCCTCAACATTTTATGATATTCTGTAAGTACCACAATTTCTTGCAATCAGGAAATTGCTTTCTCTTTGTTGCTCACTACTCCGTCATGCGCAAAGGCACAAATCTGCTTTATTTTATCTTAATATTAAAATCCCAAAGGGAAAACCTAGAGAGGCTCAATAAAGAAAATACCTGCATTTCCAACCCATATTCATATCTTAAAATAATTTTATTTTTGTTACCCCAGAAATATTGACAGACTCAATGCCAGAAGAGTCTTTTAATGGGCATGATTTTTAATTTGATGAACTTTAAAGCTTCAAAAACTTTACTAAAGCTCTCACATGTTGTCCTTAAGATACAGAATAGGAAGGTCAATTTCCATGGCAATCTCAAAGACTTGTCTTGGTTTTGTGCATGTATACTTTTAAGTATACATTTATAAAACAATCTCTGTTTGGATTTGATTCTATGTTCATACAAGACAGAATTTTTTCAAGTAAAAATAATATAAATAGTGAGCTGAAGTTTTGAATTGGGTAATATTGAAAATTCTGAATTATTTCTGAATACAGGCTGAACTAAATATTCTCTTTTCCTGATACTTCATACAGAATAAGATGGATTTCTGCTTTGTCTGATAAAAAGCTAAGCCAAAAATGTTAGGAAAAATGCTGCAATTCAGTCTATTCAGTACTGAATTATATTTGCCAATCTCTGAAATTGGATGAATGTTTTCAAATATACCCTCTAAGTCTCAAGACAGTGAACCTTTATTATTTTTATTCTCCTTTTCACAGATAGCAACAGGAAAGACCAATTAAATAAGAGGGTAGAGAATAAAAGATAAACTTGCATATATAAAACTGTTTTTACAAAACATAAATACAAATAAGCTAGAGAAATGGAACCAGAATAGCAACTATGTATGGCAGGGGAAGCATAGAGAGATTGAGAGGTGATGAGGTTTTTTTTTGCTTGTTCTTTGTTTATTATTATTATTGAAATAATGAAAATGCTCTAAAAATGATTGAAGTGATGAATGCGCACCTGTGTGATTATATCAAATACCATTGATTCTATACTTTGGATGGATTTAGTCTTTGTTAATATGTATCAATTTTTTAAAAAATAAACTCAACTTTGATTCATTAAAGAAATCCAAATGGAGTTAAAATTGAGGTATGTCTTTTTCCCTAGTCAGGCATAATTAAAACAGTTGGTAACAGTGTTGGTGAGGGTATGGGAAGACATGCCTTCTCATTTATTTCTGGTGGGAATATAAATTGACCCAAGTGATTTGGAGGGTCATTTTTGTAACAGATGCCAAAAGTCCTAAAAATGTACATGAACTTTGACTCAGCAATTCCACTTCTAGTAATTTGTCCTTCTGAAATTCTTGTATAAGTTGCAAAGATATAAGCCAAAGAAGAGTACTGTCAGTATTGTTTGCAATAGTGAAAAATTGTTTATAACCTAAATAAATAGCCATTTAGATGGGCCTGGTTGAGATAACGATAGGATATTCATAGAGTGACAAACTATGTAGATAAAAAAAAGATAATGATGTATTGAAAAAAGAAAAGATCTAACACATTGAAAAAGAAAACGTTAGAATATTATGTATAGTCTTATCCCATTTTTATTTTTTAAAAAGTATATGATTGTATACCTTTTATAAAAAGTTTTAAAGGCTGTTTCCTTAACTGTTTAGTAGTAGTCACATTTTGGGGGAGGAGTTTAGCATGATTTTACTGAAAAACGACTTAAAAGTTGAATTTGATTCAAGGACCATCTTGAATGGAACTGGAATAGAACTCTCTGTCATTAAGAAGCACATTAAGAACATTAAGGTTCTTTCCTTCATGTTACATCTTTTAAAAGCCAATCAGGTGGTCCTAAGACAGTGAAGAAGAATAATTATCTTCTCGCAAGGAAGAAGGAAGGACTAGGATTTTACAGTCAGGATGTATGAGGACAGAACTGCCTGAGAAATTAGTAAAAAAATATCAGAAATTATCTCTAGTTCTGGTCTATTCACAGGCTGGTTGTAATTTTGGCCAAGTCACTTAAATACAGTGTTTCAGTTTGTCTGTCTGGAAAGCAGGAAGCTTAAAGATGAACTAAAATAGGATAGTACCAAGTGTTTCTGTACATAAATGTGGCACAGTCTTCAGTTAATGCTTTGTTTCCCTCTTTGTGAGCTTCTGTTAACATGGGTAGCTTTAAGATTCAATTATTTTAAACATTATCTTTGCATATTAAATTCATCAAATTGTTTCTTATTTTTCAATTTCTTATTAGAGGCTTATCTGGGAGAAAAATGATGCTTTTCTCCCTTTTTGAATGTTCTATCACAGCTATAGAGTGCACCGTCTAGTGAAGAGTAGGAAAATTATGTAGAACAATTTTCCTAATGCATCTATTCTCTTTTTGATCTTTATCAGCCCTTTTTCTTGTATATTCTCTGTCCTTTCGCAGGCTTCTCTTTCCTTTGCACAAATGGGCTCATCTTAGGCCTCTGGTTTCTTTTGACTCTGACATTCAATAAAGGCTTTGCTTTATATTATGGACCAGAACACTGATATTTTTTCATGGTTGAGCTGTTTTCTTCTCATTCTTACTTTTCATTTAAATGGATGAAATAAGTGGCATGGAGGGGGGATGGTTGGTAAACTTTTTATTATTTTAACGATTCCCAACTAGCCCTTTTTATTTCTCATTATTTTTCGTAGTTTTAAAAGGGAATATTTTTTCTTTTTTTAGGCCTCCCTTTTCTTTTTATTTGCTTCAATACCTCTGATGTAGGAATAGGTGGTCAGGCAATGAAAGCTGAAGTTTGTGGACAAATTGCAAGTATTAGGAACAAATATACTTTTCTAATTTCTTATATTCTATTTCACTATACTGTTTTGGAAAAAGAGCCATAACATTTGCCCGACACCTCCATTAGTGTGTGGGCTGTTATGTGTTACTTGCTGTATATTTGCTCAGTGGCACTCCAGGCCAAGGAGGTCACCTCTAGGCAGGAACAGCATTAGAGTGTTTCTGGTTCACCAGTCCGTTATCACTCAACATGGCACAGAGCCATTGATGCAGGTGTGTAAAGGGCTTCTAAAGCACTTGCAAGGTCAAAGTCAGTGCCATTTAAACATGATTAATGGTTGCTAATTAGTTTTGTTTAATTTACCTTTTGTATTCTTGTCAATTCTGGAAGTCAGATACTAAACAAATTTTAAACAAGCCCCAAAGAAAGATTGCAATTAAAATTAATTAAATTAGCTAGACTCTTCAGAATCATTAAGAATGGAAATCTCTAGAAAAACTCTGGGTGTCAAGATCAATGCTGTCCAACAGAAACAGAATGCAATATTTTATATATATATATATACATATATATAAAACTTATATATATTTCTTATATATGTATAAGTAATTTAGAATTTTCTAGTCATCACATTAAAAAACAAAAACAATCCACATTGGTTTTAATAATATATTTTTATTTGACTCCATATAATAAAAATCACCATTTCAACATGCGATTAATTTTAAAAATTGCATTCTCTTTTTTGTACTAAGCCTTTGAAACTTGGCATGTGTTTTATACTTACAAAACACTTCAATTTGGAATAGTCATATTTCAAGGGCTCAACAGCCATATGTGGCTAGGGGATACCATATTGGATAGAGCAGATCTAGATTTTTTTTTCTTTTTTTTAATAAAAAAATTTTTTTTTACATTTTTTTAAAAGAAGCTTTAGACTATATAAATGTTGCATAAAAAATATAGGGGATTCCCATATACCCTACCCCCTCCCCCTCCCACACTTTGCTCCATTAACAACATTTTTCATTAGTGTGGTACATTTGTTACAATTGATGAACACATGATGGAGCAATACTACTAACCATGGACTATAGTTTATGTTCCACTTTACTCTTTGCCCTGCACAATTTTATAGGTTATGACAAAATGTATAATAGCCTGTATCCATCATTGTGATGTCGTGCAGGACAATTCCAATGTCCCCCAAATGCCCTCATGTTACACCTATTCTTCCCTCTTCCTCCCCTCAGTAGCTCTGGTGGCCACTGCCTTTATATCAATGATACAAGGTCTTCCATTGCTAGAATAGTAATAAATCTACTTTAGTCCATAATTGCATTGGCCCCTTTTGTTTGTTATTCCTCAATCTTGAGGTTTTGGGATGGTAATGCCACTCTGTTTCTGATTGAGAGGGGGGCTTAGATCCCACGGGGCAGATGGATGGAATTGTCCTGCTTGCAGTTGTAGATACTCTCTTTCTTTTTGGAGTGGGCATTGTCCATCATCATCCTTTTGTTAGTTGTCCAATGAACTGGAGAGTAGGTGTTGCAACTTTGCTGAGATTCAGGGCTCAACCAGCATATGAACAGACAGAAGATTTAAGTCTATAGTATGGTACTAATTATAGGTTTAAATAAAAGCAGCAAAAGAGCCATGTGTAGGGGGAAATTATAAATGAGTTAACTCTGTTACACTGGGAAGCATAAATTCCAAAGTAAGGCCCACTGACAGGGTGCTGAACTCCTGAGCTGTCTGCCCTGCTTATAGTTACTGTGTATCTCTAGAGCCCTCAGGAGCCCTGCTATTTGAGGTACTGTTTACTGTGGCAGTCAACGTGTTTCTGCTGAGACTTGCGTTAAGTGTAGCCTCTGGAATGACCTTCTGACTTACTTTGAAATCTCTTAGCCATAAAAACTCACTTGCTTTTTACCATTTCCCCCTTTTGGTCAAGGTCTTTTTTCTAGATGCATTGCTAGTTGGTGCTTGGTAGTAATCCTTTGGTGCCAGGGAGGCCCATCCCTGGCAGTCAAGTCCCACGCCAGGGGAAGGTAGTGTGTTTATATGCTAAGTTTGGCTTAGAGAGAGGCTTCATTTGAACAACAGGGAGGCTTTCAGGAGGTAAATCTTAGGCAACATTTAATACTAGGCTAAATTTCAATTTCACAAGAAAAGGTTCATAAGTACAACCACCAATATCAAGGGCCTGGCATAATAGTCTAATCCTCCTTCACAAGGCACTGCCCATGTACTCGGGAGATTCTTGCCCCTCTATTAGAGAATGTAGCAGGACTTCCCAGGATGGGAATTCAATATTCTTTCGGTTATTGTGTGGTTCTCCACCACTGAGACAATGTCCTATGACCACTTGAACATATTCCTATGATATAGAGGCAGGTCCCACGTGCACCTCTCCCCACACATCACGGTATCATTGCCACCCCGCACCAGTGAGCCTTTCCTGCCACAGTTGTGACCCTTCTGTCATTCAAAACCTCTCCAAAAACCAAGCCAAAAAATAAACAAATAAAAAAAAATAATAAAATTAATAAAATAAAAAAATTTTTTCATTGTGTCTTTCATCACCATAAAGTCTATTATGTTTTATTTGTAGAGACAATTTCTTCCACATATTCATTCCCCCAGTGTCTTTTTTTGTTCGTTGGTTTTATCTTCAAAGAAACTTTAGGTTACAGAAAAGTCACATAGAAAATATAAGGGATTCCCACATACCCAACCCCTTTCCCCTCTCCTACTCTCTCCTATTAATAACATTTTATATGTATATGGTACAATACAGACAGATATGTCAAGCCCTCAATATTAATTCATGTAACTATGAACCTTATTCTTTAAAATTGAAATGTAGTGGTTACCATAGGTCCTAGAATAGACTAGATTGTACATAGAGCATTTTTAGGGCATTGGAATTGTTCTTCATGATCTTGCAATGATGAAAACAGGCCATTTAAAATTTTGTCAAAACTGGTAAGAGTGTACAGTGCAAAATATAAACCATAATGTAAATCATTGACCATGGTTAGTAGCAATGCAGATCTAGATTTTTAAAATTGAAGTTGCAACACTAGTTCATTTTAATTTTGCCTTGATGAGATACATAGAATGCCTAGTTTGTTCTTATAATTAGAGTAATAAATGTTTAAATGGACAACCAAGTCTAAGGACACATAGCAAATCACCACTTAATCTTAAAAAAGGAAATGTAATGGATACATTACTGATTCAATGCCGAGAGGTAAAGAAAAGTACAAGCTGCTAGTGCTTTCCATTATGCAACGTATAAAACTGTAACCCACAAATCCAAAGGGAAAAGCAAAACTAATGAGCTTTGCTTGGAAAGAGACCAATGACGGAACTGGTTTGACCACACAGGCATTTCCTTGCAGTCTCTTGGGGAGTGGATTGAAGGGACACACTTTGGGCCCAAGGCAGAGAGTCAAAGGGCAAAGACTAATACCTTCCAAATAATAGCTTTTTTGTTTTTGCTGTCCAGCTGTTAGGCTCTTACTGAATCTTGGTAGACTGACAGGCATTCTGGCTGGTGTGATGCACACTAGTAATATTATATTCCAGTTACTAGTGGGATATCTTGCACTTGTGCAGCTCTCATATTTTCAAAAATTTTCATTCATTCTTACAAAAATTTTTAAAGGGGGTTTTACTAATTATAGCATACTAAGCAAAATAAGACCAAAAATTTCAATTCAACAAGTAATTATTGAGCAATTAATAAGCAAGGAATTACATTGGGCTTAAGAGATAATGATCATAGTTAATTGAGAATTTAGATATATAAGATCTTACATATTTGAATCCCGGAAGTAACCATCTGATTCATTTGGTTTCAGTGGAATACATTCAAGTCTGCTTCAGGCAAATGCCCAAATCTTATTGCTTAGCCAAGTCTATTTGCTTCTCTCTTCTGGTGAATTGGATTGGACTGTGTATGAGCCTCAAGGACCCTTTACCTCAGACTAAAATTGAGCCACCTAAGCCATCTTCTTCACTATTCTTTCTCATGGGTTCCTTTCAGACTTTCCATTCAACTTCACCAGGGAGAGAGACAAGATAATTGAGAATGAGCTGTTTTTATTCTCTTCGTTCTCCAGGCAATGATCTAATTAATTCTCAAGACTCTTGAACCCATGCCTGAGCTCTACATGCTGGAAGTGAAATTGTCTATATGTGTGTTGAGGGTGATGGTGACAATGGGGAAAGGCAGAAAAGACCTTAAATTCTCCCTAGATGTCAGCTTGAGATACGGCAGAATTTGAGGCTGACTAAAGCATCCTCAAACTTGTGTCTTTTTTCTCTTAAGTCAATGATTTTAACATTCAAGTCTATAGTCAATCAGAGATATTGCTGCCTTTTTCAAGAGAAATGAGTGGAGGTTTAGAAAAGTACTGCCTGTACCTTTATGAGATCCCTTCTCCAGTTCTTGCCACTGCTCCTATTTACAGTGAATGAATATCACGGGCATTTTAGCCCATGGTGCTATTTATTAGTGTACCTTTTTATTGCCCCCCCAAAACTACTGAAATGTGTCATGTAAGGACTTAAGGTACCGGTAAATTAATTCTAAAGCCATATTATAAAATGGCCAAGATTCAGCCTTATCGTACTTATCCTCTCAAATTGTGCCAAGCTTTTGTTGAATCAAATTTACAAGCTTGGGTTCCATATTTTGCACCAGATTTATTGCAACGAGTTTGATCAAATAATACGATATCAGTAGTATAAAAATGCCTGATATTTGCTCTCTCATCTTTTATATTTTAATATTATAGGACTTTATCTTTTTGTCAGATCAATTCTTTGACTTTATATAATACATGAAAGTCCCTCCTTAAGTAGCAAAGACTGGATTTCCCCCTTTTCTTCTCCTTGGTACAAGTTAAAGGACACTTCTTTTGGGGCCTGACTAGAATTTAAGTTCTTCCTTCTGCAGTTGAAACATGGATATTATTTTCTAGAACAGATTATTCTCTTGAGCTCTTCCAAATTTCCAAGGTTATTATGGACCATCAGTTATCACCTCACCTATCCTGGTCCAAAGGAGACCTTTTTATCAAAAGAAATTTGGCTTTCAAGGGAACGAAAGCAATGGAGAGACAACTCAAGGGTTAACAAGGTTTTAGGAAGGTTGTTTTGTTTGTATTTTATTTTTGTTTTTAAAGTGAGAGAGACTTGACATGGGTGTGGTCAGAAAGAAAAGGTCCACTAGAGAAGGGGATATGGTTTTACCATCTTTGTTGTCAGTAATCAGGATGGTGGTGAGATAAAGATGACAGAGATGTTACTTGCTCAAAATTCAAAATGATGGAAGAAAGGATGAAGAAGAGAACAGATGATGGAAACACCCCTAGACTAAGTTAGGTAAACCATGATTAAGGTTAAGGGTGAGTGTAATTGTTTGAGTTTTATGTAATTATGAATTCCAAAAATATAAATTGGATTATGCTTGTAAACTCATCTGTTCATCTGGGCATGACTGGTTTATGATAAGGGCATTAACTGGGCCACGTCAGGAGGGTGTTGGGCCCCGCCCCTCGGTGGGTGTGGTCTCAAGTATAAAGGCCAGGCAGCAGATCTGAGTTGCAGAGATTTAGACAAGCGGATTGGAGAAGCAGTTCTGATGTTGGAGTGAGCCGTTTGCCCGATAGTCTACAGCTGCCTTGTGGAGAGACGCAACGCATAGAGAACCTCATGGTCTACAGCTGAACTTGTGGAAGAAGCAGAAGCTAAGCCCGGAGAGAAATGTAGCCCTGGCAGGAGAGGAACCCAAAGGCCTGAGCCCTTGCAGACGTCGGCAGCCATCTTGCTCCAACACGTGGACTTTGGTATGGGAAGAACTTTATGCTTTGTGGCCTGGTAACTGTAAGCTTCTACCCCCAATAAATACCCTTTATAAAGACCGACCAATCTTTGGTGTATTTCAAAAGGCACACTTGTGGCTGACCAAAACAGTGCGTTTAGGGTGAGCAGGAGAAAGAGAAAAGAGCAGAGAAAATATAGAAACTCTCTGTTTTGGAGGATCAGTAGTGGTTTTCAACTCTTGCTGCATATTAGACTTACCTGAGAGCTTTTAAAAAACCCCTGTGTGATGGCCGCACCTCAGATTAATTAATCAGGATCTAAAAGAGGTGGGACCTAGTTCTAGTATTTTTTAAAAGTCCCAGGAGTTTCTAATGTGCAGGCAGAGTTGAGAATTACTGTGTAAGGTGGTATTTCCCTACTCCAGACCAATTAAATTAGAAGTTTTTGGGATCAGTATTTTTAAAAAGTTCCCAAGGTGATTCTAATATGTAGCCAGAGCTGAGAATCATTGTGCTAAAGAACCAGGGATAGAGATTAACAAAATATAAACAGCGGGGGATGAAAGAATTTGCCTTCAAAATGGGGCATTCCTTTACATTCTCTGCTTCCCTGGTATTGATACTTAACCCTTTCCCTAGATTCCTATCAGACCCATCCATGTATAGACCCAGATACAAATATATCCCTGTTATCATACACTTATACATCGAGGCCGACTGCACCCAATTCCACATTCAGGTCTGCTTGAAACCCCGGACTACGGCAAGATTTTCTCCCCCTGGGCTGCCACCAGTCTGACAAGGGAGATTAGGCTATTATCTATGAACCCAGGATTTTATGAGTTTATTCTTATGGAACTCATCCTGCTGAAAGAGCCCCAATTTACTTTGACTAGGATGTGCTTCACATTTACAAATGACTCTCAGTTTGAAAGGATATCAGACACCATTAGAAAGTTCCATCTGGATGGAATTTAGAGGTAGTTCAAAATGAACATAGCCTCAACTGAGCTGGGTTCTTCCTCATTTAAATATGCTCCCTATCCTATATTTCCTCTCTCAGCAAATGGCATCATCACTCTTTAGCCAGTTGCCTAAGCTTAAACCTGCAAGTTTCATCCTTAAGTTACAAAATTTGTTTGTTACAGGACATTGAACATACCTGCTTAAGCTGAAAATGAATTTAAGAGTCTTGTGTAATTTTAAAATCATTGGAGTTTGTCTTGATAATTAGAAAACCATTACATTCAATCAGTTTTCAGATTCTGTTAATTCTACCTCTTAATATTTTGTTTCATCCTTTTTTCTCCATCCTGACTACCACTGACCTAATTCAAGCCACCATCTCAACTCAAACATTCATTCCCAAACTTGTCTGCTAATCTCTCATCTGATACCACTTGTTCCTTTCTCCTCCCTCCTAACCCATCCTTATCACTGCTACTAAACTAACCCTCAAATGAAAATGTAATTGTATTACTTTCCCACTTAAATTCTTTTAATGATGCCCCCATAGCCTCAAGAATAAAATCTGTACATGGTTTGAAAAGCTCTCATGTCTTGGTTCCTGTGTACCTCTCTTGTTTCACTTCTGCTATCATTACTCTTTACACTTCATAAATACCAAGCTAGTTGGTAGGTCCCAGAACATGCTGTGTTCTCTCCTGCTTCGTTGCTTTTGCCCATTTGGTATCTGTCCCCCACTAGTCTACCTGACATACTCCTCATCCCTCAGGTCTCAGCTCAGCATCTTCTCTCTGAAGTTAACCCTGACTTTCTCAGGCAGGGTAAGTCAGCTCATTTGTTATTGCTGTTACTGTAATTTAGAACTTCCTTCCATTAAGGCATTTTACTCATTCCAATTGCTAATTACATGTCTCTAACCCACTAGACTATAACCTTCTTGAAGCTGTGGGAGAATGAAGCTTTGAAGCTTTGAACTATGTTTAGATTTGAATTTTTAGACGAACTAATATAATTTAAGCTTGCCAACAAGAAACTAATGTGGTAGCTATAAGAGAATCCCCACAGTACATTTAGTACTGAATTAAGTTAACACAAGGCTAGTAAGATCATTATAAGTGAGAAATCTAATTTCCTTTAACAAATACATTTAGTGGTTTAAGTTTCACTGTTATATTGTCATCTTATTTCTGTAATTAACAATAAAAAGATCTTGTAACTGAGCATTCATATTTTAATCTGAAAAGTGTTCCCCTGTTGTAGTTTAGCATTCTTTGCCTGGAGACTTAACCTATTTTCCCCTTGCTTCCATTTCAAAATGTACTCGCTAACACCCTAAAGCCCTTTGACTCATTTAATTCATCTATTTAACAGATATTTATTGGCTGGTTTGAGTCTTTTTGTGAACCCCAGAAAATCCTGTTTTTAAAACCAATCCATTCTTGTGCATATAAACCTATTATAGATGAATTCTTTTGATTAGGTTCATTTACGGGATCTTCCTCTTTTTTTTTTT
>PVKH010013721.1:0-16717 GCA_004027955.1 Chaetophractus vellerosus
TATTTATTTACTTTTATCCATTTTTAACCCCCACCCCCCGTTTTTGCTGTTTCTGTGTCCATTCACTGGGCAACTCTGTGTCCATTTCCTGCCCTCTCTTCTCATCCTTCTCCTCCTGTTTTCACTGGGATTCGATCCTTGGAATCTTCGATGTGGGAGAGAAGCGTCCTACTGCCTGCGCCACCTTAGTTCCTGGTTTTTTGGTGCATCTTGTCTTGGCTCTCCCATGTGTCACTCTCCTGTTATGTCATCAACTTGCTGGGTGGCTCATGGGGCCCGATGGCTCACCCGCTCACAGGGTTTGCCTCCATTTTCAAGCCATCAAAGGCACAATGAATTCTCTCATTGCTTTGAATCTGTTCCTGGATCTCCCACCTCTAGCCTCAGATTTAAAGGGCTTGGGTAATTAATTAGATTAGGCCTAACTGAATACTTAAGGTCAACTGCTTTGGGTCCTCAATTACATCTGCAAAATTTCTTTTGCCATGTAGCATAACATAACTACAGGAGTAACATTCCATTGTATTTTATTTTATTTATTTTTTTAATTTATTATATATCCCCCCCTTTCTGCTTGTTCTTGCTGTGTTCATTTTTGCGTTCTTCTGTGTCTGCTTGTCTCCCCTCATTGCAGCGACCCGCCGAGTCAGCTCACTGCGTGGCGGCCTTTGCCCTTCCCACAGTGGCTTGCCTGCTCAAGGAGGCCCTGGGAACTGAACCCGGGGCCTCCCATGTGGTAAACCGGCACCCTACCAATTGAGCTACAGCCAGCCCCTCCATTGTATTTATACCTTTGCCTTTTTTTATTCTTCCTTCCCTCCTATCTCTTTCTCCACCTAACTTCTGAACATTATAGAACAATTTGCACATCATACTCCTTGAACACGTGATACTTTCATTTAAATTTCCTGTGAAAAAAGATATTCACTTATGTAAGCACCTTAAGCGCAGTTATCGACTTCAAGAAATTTAACGTTGATATAAAGCTTATGTTCTATATTCCATTTTTTCCTTATGTCCCAATAATGTCTTCTTTAGCCTTTCTTCCTCTATTTTTGGATCCCATCCAGTATCATGTATTACATTTACTTGTCGTTTTCTTTTTAATTTATCTTTTTTTTAAATTGTGCAAACATAAATACAACATAAATCCTTCCTATCCCAACCCCTCCCAAGCATACCATTCAGTGGGATTATTCACATTCACAATGTTGCAGACCCTTACTAGAACTTTCCCTCAACTCCAGTTTCCCACTTTTTTAAAGAGAGAGTTGATGTAGCCTGTATCAGAATCTGGTTCTGTTGTGAATGGTAAATATCCCACAATAGCAGTGGTTTAGAGAAGATAGTTTCTCTACTCTTGAGTGGGTAGGTAGTCCACGTAGACAGTCCAGAATTGGTTTAGTGGCTCCACATATCAGAATCTCAGAATTCTTTCATCTACCATCAGCACATAGCTTCCATCTTGTGATCTAAGATTAGTTCTTCCAATCTCAGCTATAATGTCTCCATTCCATATAGCAGGAAGGAAGAGGAGTGGGGGAGGACAAACCAGACGATGCCTCACAGCTTCTCCACTCTTCCCTCCCTCCCTCCCTCCCTCTCTCTCTCTCTCTCTCTCACACACACACACACACACACACAACACATACACACACACACACACACGGTTTGGAGGCACATTCTGTTGGCTACAGTTAATATATGTAGCCATATCTAGCTGAAAGAAGGCTAGGAAATATGTCCATTTTCCAAGTGACTGTTTAACCAGATAAAAATCAGGTGTTCTGTTTATCACTCATATGGTCAAAAAAACCTTACGCATGAATCTAATTTATTTATTCATTTTTTTTTAAGGAGGTACCAGGGATTGAACCTGGGACCTTGTACATGTGAAGTAGAAGCTCAGTCACTGAGCTGTGCCTGCTCCCCAGTATGAATCTAATTTAATATAGTCTTGGACTGGTAACGCCTTTAGTACCTGTCCAATGATTTCTTAACCATGCTTGTAGTTATTATACTCTGATTCTATAACTTGAGAAAGTCATAAATGGAAGGGGTGACTTTGGGGAATCCAGGCTATCTCCCAAAGCTTTAAAAATGATATGACAATGAAAATAGATGTCATATTACGAGGTAGAAGGTATAAAAAGGGGGATCATCTTGAATCCAGCTTATTTGACCTTGTTGGGTTTTTCTGATGGAACATATGGTTCTATGGTTTTGCAAAACATGGTTTCATCTAGTTTAATCCCTTTGCCATAGTAATAAAGATGATGAAAATTAGAGGAGTATGATTTATCAGGATCATATACCTAGTTCAGAGCAGAGCTAAGGGTAGACCATGGGTTTCTTGATTTGATAGATTAGTGTGATATTACAAATGATAATTTGATAGATTAATAAGAGCACAGAGGAGTTGGAGATATTTAGGTAAGTTTTAAAACAATTCACAGGTTTTCAGTGAGTTTTTATTATTTAACTCCTTTTGGAAGACTCTGAGGTAACTGGCAAAAGAATGTCCATTCTTAAACATCCTAATCTGATTGAGGTGATGGAATTTGTGAAATCACTAACACTTTTCAAAGAATCATAATTGGAAATAACATTATACATTCTGAACAGATGTGCCACAAAATTACTGGCTAAAAGAGTGGTGTGGATAAAAGAACTTGGTATGGAATGTGGAGCTGAATTTAAAAGAAATTGGTGAATATAAATAAATTGGTGAGTTTTAAACCAGGATGCTGAGGGAACAAGCATGACATTTATCAAGGGCACATAAGATATATATAGCCAAATCAGTTAAACTTTAGAGTCAGAATAGACTCTAAAATAATGTTAAGTGCTCAAGCTCTGTAACTAGATTGTTCTAAGTTCAAATCCTTGCTCCTCCATGCACTAACTGGTGACACTGGGCAACTTAACCTTCTGAGCCTTGGTTTCTTCATCTGTAATATGAAGATAATATAAGCAAAGAGTTTATTTAGAATAGTACTTTGTATATAGAAACAACTGATGGCAGTTATTTTCTTTATGCTCCCAGCATTTAGAATGGTGCCCAACACAGAATAACTGCTTAACAAAGTCTTTGCTGATTTGAACGTTGGAATTTACTCAATTTTACATAGTATTTTATTGAATATTTACTATGTGCCAACATTGTACTAATTATTTTATGTTCTTATTTCATTTTATATCATCTTATGAGGAAAATATTACTACTATTACCATTGCCACTTTACAAATGAGGACTCTGGGACTTGGAGGAGTTAAAATCCTGTTACTGTGGTGAACCTGAGGGTCAAAGGCCGTCAAACTCTAGACCTTATACTCTTAAACACGGCAATTTAAACTCTACTATGTTGCCCTGTCTGTCTTTTCTCATTTTCATAGTCCACCTCAGCCTCTCATGTAAGAGTCATCTTGCTTTTACTGACCTTTTATCATATATGACATGGTCTTCCTGTTTTTTTTTTTTTTAAAGATTTATTTTTTTATTTATTACATATCCCCCCCTTTCTGCTTGTTCTTGCTGTGTTCATCTTTGCATTCTTCTGTGTCTGCTTGTCTCCCCCAACTGCGGCGACCTGCTGAGTCAGCTCACCGCGAGGCGGCTTGCCTTGCCCACGGGGACTTGCCCTGCCCACGGCGGCTTGCCTTCTCAAGGTGGTCTGCCCACTCGAGGAGGCCCCGGGAACCGAACCCGGGGCCTCCTATGTGGTAAACCGGCACCCTATCAATTGGGCTATAGCCAGCCCCCCTGATTTTTTTTTCTTTGTTACTGAGAACCTCCTGCTATATAGAATTTTCTAATTTCTGTTATTTTTGCATGGGAAACTGAGATTAGGAACATGGGTAACTATAGAGTACTAATTCTTTTAGGAGGAAATGAGGAGGACCATTTATTTTAGCCTTGGGGTTTTAAAAACCCAAGTATTCATGATACATGAGTATCTTAAATTGAATTCAATCCCTAGATTCACTTTTTTACCTGTATTTCCTCTTGCCCCATTTATTTAAGCCCTGTCTTCCCTGTCTGGTTTAAGACCATCCTTTCTGGAATACTTCAGTTGACTTTATGCTGAATTCCTTTGAATTCTTGTACATTTAATGTTTATTCATCTGGCACATAGTTAAATTCTTTGAGGGTTTGAGACTGCTTTAACATGCAGTACCTTGGGGGCCGGCTGTAGCCCAGTTGATAGGGTGCCAGTTTACCACATAGGAGGCCCTGGGTTCGGTTCCCGGTGCCTCCTTGAGTGGGCAGACCGCCTTGAGAAGGCAAGCCGCGGCGGGCAGGGCAAAGCCTCCGCGGGCAGGGCAAAGCCTCCGCGGGCAGGGCAAAGCTGCCAAGCCCCCACGAGCAGGGCAAGCTCGCGCCTCATGGTGAGCAGACTCGGTGGGTCGCCACCTGGGGGGCGACAAGCAGACACGAAAGAGCACAAGAATGAACACAGCAGGAACAAGCAGAAAGGGGGGTGGGATATGTAATAAAAAAAAAAAAAAACCATGCAATACCTTGTAAAGTTTGATCCTCTGTAAATGTACATTGTTGTTTATGATTGTAACATCTAATCCAGTTACTTACATGTTGATAAGACGGGGTTAAATGTAATTTTCCAGGCAGAAAGGTTTGAGATAAATCTTAAGAACTCCATGAAGAATTTGAGATGCTAACGTATCTTATCAATGAAAATTACGCAATCTCTATTAATTTCTTTTTCTGTATGTGAAAAAAATGACTTTTCTTCTCTGTTTTTCTTATAGGCACAGGATGCTGGTCTTGGAGTGTCAATTTTACTGTGTGTCAGAGCTCTTCAACTCAGATCAAGTGAGGATGAGGAAATGAAGGCATCAGTTTGTAAAACAATTGCTTGTCTTTTACCAGAAGATTTAGAAGTTAGACGAGCTTGTCAGCTTACAGAATTCTTAATCGAACCTAGTTTGGATGGATTTAATATGTTAGAAGAACTTTATTTGCAACCAGATCAAAAATTTGATGAAGAAAACGCACCAGTTCCGAATTCTCTTCGATGTGAGCTCTTATTAGCTTTAAAAGCCCACTGGCCTTTTGATCCTGAATTTTGGGACTGGAAAACTTTAAAACGACACTGCCATCAATTGTTAGGACAAGAAGCATCAGATTCCGATGATGATCTAAGTGGCTATGAAATGTCTATTAATGACACAGATGTTTTAGAGTCGTTTCTCAGTGACTATGAGGAGAGTAAAGAAGATAAACAATATAGAAGAAGAGATTTGACAGATCAGCATAAGGAGAAAAGAGACAAAAAACCCATTGGTTCTTCTGAAAGATACCAGAGGTGGCTCCAGTATAAATTTTTCTGTTTGTTATGTAAGCGGGAATGTATAGAGGCCAGGATTCTTCATCATTCTAAAATGCATATGGAAGATGGAATTTACACCTGTCCAGTTTGTATTAAAAAATTCAAAAGAAAAGAAATTTTTGTTCCACATGTGATGGAACATGTTAAAATGCCACCAAGCAGAAGGGACCGCTCTAGAAAGAAATTACTGTTGAAAGGCTCTCAAAAGGGTATTTGTCCCAAGAGCCCCTCTGCAGCCTTAGAGCAAAATCAGTCATTGAATGAACAAGTCAAAGGCGAGTCTCATGAATACGTCACATTCAGCAAATTAGAAGATTGCCACCTGCAAGACAGAGATTTGTACCCATGCCCTGGCACAGACTGTTCCCGTGTGTTTAAACAATTTAAATACTTAAGTGTGCATCTTAAAGCTGAACACCAAAATAATGATGAAAATGCTAAGCACTACTTGGATATGAAAAATAGAAGAGAGAAGTGTACTTACTGTCGACGACATTTCATGTCTGCTTTTCACCTGCGAGAGCATGAACAAGTACATTGTGGTCCTCAGCCTTATATGTGTGTATCTATAGACTGCTATGCTAGGTTTGGATCAGTGAATGAACTCCTTAATCATAAACAAAAGCACGATGATCTGCGTTATAAATGTGAATTGAATGGCTGTAATATTGTTTTCAGTGACTTGGGACAGCTTTACCACCATGAAGCACAACACTTTAGGGATGCATCTTACACGTGCAACTTTCTTGGCTGTAAAAAGTTCTATTATTCCAAAATTGAATATCAGAATCACCTCTCAATGCATAATGTTGAAAGTTCAAATGGAGATGTGAAGAAACCAGTGAAACTTGAGGAGCCTGCAGGAGGTGAAAAGCAAGATTGTATTGATCAGCCTCATCTCCGTGACCAAACTGATAAATCACATTTACCTGAAGATCTTCTTTTCTGTGCAGAATCAGCTACATCTCAGATAGATACAGAAACTGCAGAAAACCTGAAAGAAAACAGTGACAGTAATTCTAGTGATCAATTAAGTCATAGTTCTTCAGCTTCAATGAATGAAGAGTTAATTGACACACTGGATCACTCTGAAACCATGCAGGATATATTATTATCCCATGAGAAAGTCTTTGTGCACTCCAGTTTAAAAGAAAAATGTTCCAATGTGGCAGTTTGTTTTGATGGGAATAAGTTTACATGTGGTTTTGATGGCTGTGGTTCCACGTACAAAAACGCAAAAGGGATGCAGAAACATCTACGAAAGGTTCATCCATACCATTTCAAACCCAAAAAGATAAAGACAAAAGATCTCTTTCCCTGTGTGGGTAATGAATATAATCAAACAACTGAAAAATTTGATGCAGAACCTAAACCCAGTTCAGATACAAACAGTGACTCCCCAGATGAAGGTCTAGATCACAATATTCATACTAAATGTAAAAGAGAACATCATGGTTATTCCTCAGAAGCCTCTATTTGTGCTTCTAAAAGGCCATGTACAGAGGATACCATGTTGGAACTTCTGTTGCGCTTGAAACATTTAAGCTTGAAAAACTCAATAACACATGGATCTTTCTCAGGGTCATTGCATGGGTACCCATCCAGTGGTGCTAAGTCTCTTCAGTCGGTTTCATCTACTATCGCAGACCTTAATTTTCAGAATCAAGATGAAAATGTGCCAAGTCAATACCTTGCACAGTTGGCGGCTAAGCCTTTTTTCTGTGAGCTTCAAGGATGCAAATATGAATTTGTGACCAGAGAGGCTTTGTTAATGCATTATCTTAAAAAGCATAATTATTCAAAAGAAAAAGTCCTTCAGTTAACTATGTTTCAACATCGATATTCCCCATTCCAGTGTCATATTTGCCAAAGGTCGTTTACAAGAAAAACACATCTTAGGATTCATTATAAAAATAAACATCAAATTGGCAATGACAGAGTAACCCACAAACTATTGGAGAGTGAAAAATGTGATCACGAAGGCCCGTGCTCAGTAGACAGGTTGAAAGGTGATTGTTCTGTAGAACTTGGAGATGATCCCAACAGTAACTCTGAGAAGCCACACTGTCATTCTAAAAAGGATGAATGCAGTTCCGAAACAGATTTGGAGTCATCATGTGAAGAAACAGAAAGTAAAACATCTGACATTTCATCACCAATAGGTGGCCATAGAGAAGAACAGGAAGGAAGAGAGGGGAGAGGTAGCAGGAGAACTGTTGCTAAGGGAAATCTGTGCTATATTTTAAATAAATACCACAAACCATTCCATTGTATCCATAAAACTTGCAATTCCTCATTCACCAATCTAAAAGGCTTGATTCGCCATTATAGAACTGTCCATCAGTACAACAAAGAACAGTTATGTTTAGAGAAAGACAAAGCAAGAACCAAAAGGGAACTTGTCAAATGTAAAAAGATATTTGCTTGCAAATATAAGGAATGTAATAAGCGCTTCCTGTGTTCCAAAGCTCTTGCTAAGCACTGTAGTGACTCTCATAACCTAGACCATATTGAAGAGCCTAAAGTACTTTCTGAAGCCGAATCTGCGGCAAGGTTTACCTGTAACCAGCCTCAGTGCCCTGCTGTTTTTTATACATTCAGCAAGTTGAAGCACCACTTGATGGAACAGCATAATATTGAAGGAGAAATACACTCAGATTACGAAATTCATTGTGATCTTAATGGCTGTGGCCAGAGTTTCACCCATCGCAGTAATTACTCTCAACATGTGTATTACCGACACAAGGACTATTATGATGATCTGTTTAGAAGCCAGAAGGTAGCAAATGAAAGGCTACTGAGGAGTGAAAAGGTGTGTCAAACAGCTCACACTCAGGGGCATGAACATCAGAGCACCAGGAGATCATTTAGTACTAAGACTAAAAAATGTGGCTTAATCAAAGAAAAGAAAGCTCCAATTAGTTTTAAAACAAGAGCGGAAGCCCTCCATATGTGCGTAGAGCATTCTGAGCACACGCAGTACCCCTGCATGGTTCAAGGATGCTTATCTGTGGTGAAGTTGGAAAGCAGTATAGTGAGGCATTACAAACGTACCCATCAGATGAGTAGTGCCTATTTAGAGCAACAGATGGAAAACCTTGTTGTTTGTGTTAAGTATGGTACCAAAATTAAGGAGGAGCCCTCCTCTGAAGTGGAACCCTGTATAAAGAAAGAAGAAAATAGAAACTGTGAGTCAGAGCATACAAAGCACAGCCATTCTCTGGGAGACAGTAGCCCACCTGTTCAGAAGACTGATTCCCCTCATCTGATTGAAAGGGATGGAGATCAGAAAGGTTGTACAGAAAACAACCCAGTATTTGATGCAGATACCTTGCTCTACAGAGGAACTTTAAAATGTAACCACAGTTCAGAAACCACTTCTTTGGAACAATGTAATATAGTTCAGCCTCCTCCTTGTAAAATAGAAAATTCCATACCTATTCCTGATGGGACTGAAAGTGGGACTTATTTCACAAGTTTCCAGCTGCCTTTATCAAGGATCAAAGACTCAGAAATTGGGCAGCATAGTTCAGGGCAGGAAAACACTGTAAAAAATTCAACCAATGTCCCCAAAGAGAATTTTAGGAAGCATTCACAGCCCAGGTCATTTGATTTGAAGGCCTATAAACCTATGGGATTTGAATCTTCATTTCTGAAATTTATTCAGGAAAGTGAAGAGAAAGAAGATGATTTTGATGATTGGGAGCCTTCAGAGCACTTAACATTAAGTAACTCTTCACAACCCAGTAATGACTTACCAGGGAGTGTTATGGTGAATGACAATGAACCTGAAGTTGACATACCTCATTCTTCCAATAACTCTGCAATTCATGAGAACCTGACTGCAATCCCGCCCTTAATCGTAGCTGAGACAACAACAGTTCCTTCCTTGGAAAACCTGAGGGTTGTATTAGACAAAGCATTAACAGACTGTGGAGAGCTTGCCTTAAAACAGCTTCATTATCTTCGGCCAGTAGTTGTCCTTGAAAGATCTAAGTTTTCCACACCAATTTTAGACTTGTTTCCAACAAAAAAGACAGATGAGCTTTGTGTAGGAAGTTCCTAAATAGCAATTTTGTTTTAGAAACAGACTGGCTCCAACACTGCAACATGGGGACAATTGCCAACTCGAACAAAGGCTGAGAACCAGCCACACTGTTGTTTAGGGTAGAATAGGCTGTGTATTTACATGAATGTATAATATCTATGTCAGCAGTATTGGCTGAGTCCATTAGCTCTCCAGTTGGTTTATTGATTGGGTTTTTTTGTTTATTAAAAAAGAAATGGAACTGTACTCTTGTTTGGTGCTAATTAATACATCAAAATATTCTGGGGCTTCCTTTTTCAAATTAAGTGTGCATGATTGTATATGGAACAAATACTAAAGTCCCAGGGTGGGAGGGCTAGGGAAAGGGATATGGAGTTCTTACTTGACTTGAATGTGCACCTGAGGGTGCTTTGTGTAATATATTGTACACTACAGCATCTTATATTTTTTTGAGTTGAGTTTCAATAAATTACAATTTTTCACCCATTTCTTGTTTACTCATAATGAGTTTTCATGCCACACATAAACTGGCATTGCACCTGTATTTTCTGGAATGTGCACTTATAATTTACCTCAGTAGTTTCTCATTTCTTATTAGAACAGTCAGATCAAGATTCTTTTTGAATGACCATTGTCTTAAAGTTTTGTGAAAAGAAACTTCTGAATTGGTTAGTTAACTCTGGGGAGTCAAGCTAGCTCCCAGAGATGGATTGTGCTCACAAATTGGCCAGGTAGAATGGAGAAGGTATGCCAGGCATAACGTAAAGGACATAGCAAATCCAGAGGTATAAAGGCATGTTTCCAGGGAACTACATATAATTTTATAGGGGGAGCTTTGGGCAAGTTGAGATTATTGTAGAGATAGAGAGGAACCAAAACAAACACTGAGAAGTTTGGACTTGAGTCTCCAGGCATCTGGGCGTTCTTGGAGGATTTTAAGCAAAGTAGCACATTCAAATGAATAATTGATAAATCACTCGAGATATGAAGTGTGACTTCAGGGGCTGAGAATGGAAACGGTAGATAATACACTGTTGGAGAAAATTGAAGCAAACTTGGTGAGGGTCTATTCTGACAATTGCAGCAAAGAGAAGAGTAGATGAAATTGAGATATTTAAAGAGAATTGGACTTGGAGGATGAAAAAGGAAGGACTTAAGAAAAATAAAGATTTGGGGGTTGATGCAGTAATTAAGGTGGGAATACAAAAGGAGGACTGGGTATTTGGGAAGAGGATGGAATGCCAAGATGAGTTTGGTCTTTGGATGTGTTGAAGTTCAGTTTCCGGCTTGTTAGGAATTTCATTCTGCCATCTCTTCAATCCAAAGTCTAAAATACCCCCATTCCCAAGTCAGTTTTTCTTTCAGATGCTAGTTTGTAACAGGATTTTTTTTTTCAGAAAAAGCATACAAAAAGAACAGAGTTCCCATATACCGTCCTCACTCAGTTTTCCTTATTAGTATTTTGCCTTACTGTGGAACCTTTGTTACAATTGATGAAACAATATTAAGAATGCTATTGGGAAGTGGCTGAGGCTCAATTGGTTGGGCTCCCGTTTACCATATGGGAGGCCCCGGGTTCGATCCCTAGGGCCTCCTGGTGAGGGTCTGTGCGGCATGGTGAGCTCAGGGCCCACGCAGTGCAGTGAGCTGACTCAACAAAGGAAGACAAGCAGCAAGGGGGGATAAATTAAAAATATATATATATTATTAACTGTATTCCATAGTTTACATTAGGGTTTACTGTTTGTACAATTCTGTGTTGTTGGGATTTTTTTATTGTTACATAGACAATATAAATTTCCCCTTTTAACCACATTCAAATACAATTCAGTGGTGTTAATTACATTCACAATGTTGTGCTATCACCACCACCATCCATTACCAAAGTTTTCCATCACCCCAAACAAACTTTGGACCAATTAAGCATTAACTCTCCATTCATTACCCGACCCTGGCCCTTGGTAATCTGTACTCTAGTTTCTGGCTATAGGTTTACATATTCTAATTATTTCATTATTGAGGTCATACAATATTTGTTTCTGTATCTGGCTTATTTCATTCAACATGTCTTCATGTTTTACCCATCTTGTCACATGTATCAGAACTTCATTTCCTTTTACAGCTGAATAATATTCCATTGTATGTGTATATCACATTTTGTTTATCCGTTCAACGGATGGGCCCTTGGTACGCTTCCATCTTTTGTCAGTTGTGAATAATACCGCTATGAACATAGGTGTGCAGATATCTGTTGGAGTCCCTACTTTCAGTTCTTTTGGGTACATACCTACAAGTGAGATTGCCAAGTCAAATGGCAATTCTATGCTTAGCTTTCTGAGGTAACAGGATTTTCAAGTGAGACTCATTGAAAGAAAAAGTGGTAGAAACAATAGAACGTTTTGGAGGCTGAGGCTACTACTGATTCTTTGGAACCCTGAACTAATTTTCCTTTGTGTGCTTCAGTTTCCTTACTTACAAAGTGAGATGTGGGTAATAACCTTAAAAACCCCCTTTCTGTGATAACATGAGAGCCACCTGTTGGCCTCGCTTTTAAAATTTATACTGGAGAGAAAACAAAATATAGTTCAAATTTCAGCCCAGAACGAGAAACTAATTTGCTTAAGACTGAACTGTATCGGTTCAACCACTCCTATCTCCCATCCCCTGGAAGGGCCAAATGACTCCATCTGCAGTAAAACCAAACCCTAATTTTCAGAACCTGATATTTACTTCAAGTACAAGCTAAGTGGTTGATCCTAAGATCACTTTCTGTTCTAGTTGGAGCAGCTTGGTTCATTTTTATTGTAGGTGTTTTATGTTAAAACTATTGTAATACTGAAGGCCAAAGGGTTGTTTTTACGGCTTTTAGTAATCATTTTTGCCTGATATCTGGCACATTAGCTTTGTTTTCAAAGGCTTTTTCAATTCAAGAGTGCCCCCCTAAAATAGTGGGTAGGAATTGAGAGTGCCAGACAGTTTGAATCCTTTACCCAGAATTGTCTTGCTTCCATTTTTCACCCATTTTCATGAATACATGTATGCAAAAAAGTGTGGGAAACGGTGGAGAGAAAAGTTTTTGATAAGCCTTCTTAGGGTCATTCCATCCCAATCCTATCCTCTCCCAGTTCCAGGTTGACTAGTTCTGCATTGCCAAGGACATATACTGTTCATGGAGGGCTAGTCAGTCTTTCACAAAATAGTTAAATACATAATTAAAGAGTTTCAGGTATATTTGGAAAAGCTATATTTGTCAAGGCACCTGCTGTTGTGGAGCTTTAAGGTGAAGGGAGGGCCAAAGTGTCAATGATTCCCAGCATGGGCATCACCTGGGAGCTCATTAGGCATGCAGAATCTTAGGCCCCAACCCAAACCTAATGGGCCCAAATCTGCATTTTTAGTAAGCTCTCCAGATGATCCACAGCATGGAAAAACTAGAAGCACTAGCCTAGAATTCAATGTAGGAAGTGTAAGCGCTGTTAGAATCAGGGTAATTACTAACACTTATTAGTACTATCTATGTGACAGATGAGGAACTTGAAATAGAGATGAAATGTCTTGCTAAGCTGACACAGCTAGTAAGGAATGGAGTCCAGTTTCCCATCTCTTGAAAAATATCAGGGATGGCCACTCATTTTTAAAGAATAAACAGTGGAAAATTGCAGGTGATGTTTGGAGTCTAAAAAAAACAAAATTTCTGTAATTAGTGTATTGTTTGTGAAAGTGAAAAGATGGGGTTAAGGATTGAAGTAGAGCCAGGTCATAAAGGTCCAGCTCCACAGTCATATACCTAGTGTTGACATTTCCTCACTTGAGGAAAGAGATGGAAAACTAATAGGTTACATGTTTCTGTGAGTAATATGTAACCTATGAAAAAGTCATAATTTCTGCCTTTCTCAATGAAACTTATAAAAGAAAAGTTCATCCCTTCCCCCGCCAACTCGCCACCACCAGATGGTAGATTATGTGATGCCTTCTGGCTCTTTATTATGGATTCAGACGCAAAGCCTATTTTGTATAGCTGGATCTACAAGGGGTTCTTAACAAGGGGTCATGAACTTGAATTGAAATTCATGAAAACATTATTCTTTGTGGGGGGGTGTTGGTGCAGGTGTGGTATATTAAATAATACACAGTATAGTGTGGACCGTGGTTTTCACCTGACTGGCAAAAGGGTCCGTGGAACAAAAAAGGTTAAGAACCCATGGTATAGAAAGAGTGGCCCACTGTGTTCTGGCCTGCTTGGTCCATACCTGCAGGAGTGGATTCTGTGGTAGATTGCATTTGAAGGTCTAAACTGCTTTGAGGAAGGTAACCAGGATAGGCAGAGATTTAAAAACCTGCCAACATGTAATTGGCAGGTTTAGCCTGGAAAAGAGAAGGCAGGAGGCACAGGAAAGCTCTCTGAATAGCTAGTAAGAAGCCAAATATTTGCTTAAGCACCTAACATCTGCTAGCTCCTGGGAGTAAGAGTGTTGAACAAGACAGAACAAGGTTCCTGAATCCTGGAGATTACAGTCTAGTGGAATGGCTACAAATAGGTAAAAGTGCTGCAAAAGAAGCTCTGACTATGTGTTGGGGATCAAAAATGGGAGAAAAAGTGTTTTGATGAAGTAATGTTTAAACTGAAACCTGAAGAATCAGAAGGATTTAGCGAATCAAAGAAATGGTAATACAGTTATTTGCAAAGGCTTAGTGGTGTAACAGCTTGCTGTGTTACAGAAATTGACAAGTCCAGTATAACTGGAGTTGAGAGAATAAATGGAAAAGGGAAATGAGAAGATTGGATAGGTAAGCAGGGTCCAGGTCTTTAGCTATGTTCTAGATTTTGCATTTTGTTTGAAGGCCATGAAGAATCTATTGAACGCTTGAAGGTAGTAGATGTTGCATAAATCAGTTAAGTCGTAACAGCATCATGGGGAAGACTACTGAGTGGATGTGACGGAGATGGGTAGATAGATGGAAGGAGAAGGGAAGGGAGGAAGGGTAAAAGGGTTTAGATTAAAGGTGGGCTGTGCTGCCTGCCATAGACAGTGATAAACTCACCATCGGTGGTGTTAAGATGTCCAAGAGGTGAGTCAAACAAGAAATGGAGTATTTGGACTAGATTTTCTTTTTGGCATTTTAGACTCTTGAGATTTACAATACCTTGCATCTGGTTGTGAATGTCACTACTAACAATAGTTGCCCTTGTCTATATGCATAGCATAGTTCTAAGTAATTTACACAAATGATTGAACACTCATTACAACTCTACAAGGTAGAAATTATTCCCATTTCACTTTTTTTTTCTTTTTTTTCTTTTTTTTAGGAGGTACCAGTGATTTGAACCTGGTATCCCATACATGGGAAGCAGGTGCTCAACCATTGAGCTACAACTGCTCCCTATTCCCATTTTACAAATGAAGATAATGAGCCTCGGGTTAAATAAATTGCCCAAAGTAACAAATTAGTGAATAGTAGAGCCAAAACTTGAGACCAGTTCCATCATTCTCCCAAGGCCTGTCCTCAACAGCTATCTACGCTTCTATACAAACGAGTACACAAATATGATAAGTACCTGATGAATGAACAATTGAGCTATGAAAATATTTGGAATTCTTCTAGGAGACTTTGCATATGAGTGCCTACTATGTGCCAAGCACATAGGGATAAAGTAGTCAATAAAATGGATATGGTCCCTGTCTTCCTTGAGTTTACAATATTCAGGGGAGACATATTAAAACAAAAATTGAATAAATATAATTGCAAGTGCTTTGAAAGTAAAGTACAAGGTGCCATGTAACAGGGATCTGATCAAGTGTAGGGAATCTTGGGAAATGATTCGGTCTATCATTCTCCAAAAAGTTTCTGGTTACCAGGCTTTAATAGTTTCTGACCTCTATTTCAGCCATTAAAGGCAAATCTCAAGTCTTATCTGAGTAACTTATTCCTTGCTACAAAGGGTTCTGACTTCAGTCAGTGACTAGTGGACCATGGGTTCAACATTAGCAGCAATTACTTCTAAATCGGTAGGTCATTTCACCTTGACATAAGTATTGTATTTCCAAAAGCATTCTTGATTCCATTTATTGGATGTGCCCCTGACACCTCAAGCAACTTGGCACACCTCACCTTCCTGCAAGAACAAAACACGTATTCCTTCTTTACCAGGCTTCCCTATTCCTGTTACTTCTCCCAGTCGACCAGACTGAACAAATTGGAACCTGATTTATTTTATTTATTTCTCCCCACTCCCTTGTTGTTTTTCACTTGCTGTGTCTGTTCACCTTCCTTGTTTCTTTAGGAGGCACTGGGAGCAAAGCTGGGACGTCTGATGTGGGAAGGAGCCACCTCCACTCCCTGCTTTGTTGTGTGTCTCATCTTTTTCCTCCCCGCATCTCTTGTCACATCATCTTGTTGCATCAGCTCACTGTACCTTCCTGTCATGCCAGCTCGCTGTCTTTAGGAGGCACTGGGGTCTGAACCAATGACCTCCCATGTGGTAGGCAGGAGCCCAGTCACCTGAGCCACATTCTCTTCCCAGCATCAGACAATTTTTTTTTTTTACAGAATGTTGCTTTTTATTTTTTTTAAGTATATATATATTTATTTTTTTAAAGATACTTAGATTACACAAATTTTACACAAAAAATATAGGGATTCCCATATGCCCCACTCTCCACACCTCCCAAATAAACAACATCCTTCTTTATTGTGGCACATTCATTGCAATTGATAAACACATCCTGGGGCATTGCCATTGAGCATGGATCATAGCTTACATTGTAGTTTACACTCTCTCCCACACAGTTCTGCAGGCTATGGGAAAATATATAATGGCCTATATCTGTCATTGCAATGCCATTCAGGACGATTCCCAAGTCCCAAAGAAGCCTCCGCATTACACTTGTCTTTCCTTCCCCCTGCCCCTGCCCCCAGAGCCTCTAGTGGCCACTGCCTCCACATCAATGCTGTAATTTCTTCCATTGCTAGAATCACAACAAGTCTACTTTAGAATACCAGTAAGTCCACTCTAGTCCATAGTTCATCCCCCAATCCTGAGGATTCTGGGATGGTGATGTCCACTCCACCTCTAATGGGCTTCAATTCCATATAGCCGATGGATGAGACTCTCTCGCTTGCAGTTGTAGGCTCTCTCGTTTCCTTGGTTTGGTGGTTGTCAATCCTCACCTCCTTGTTAGTTGTCCTGGGTGAATCCAATGAACTGGAGAGTAGGTGTTGCAACTCCGTTGAAGCTCAGGGCCCAGCTGGCACATGGGCAGCTCAAAGATTCAAGTCTCTTGGATGTACATCTACCAACTCCAGCACCAAGTATAGG
>PVKH010013722.1:0-16744 GCA_004027955.1 Chaetophractus vellerosus
TATCAATCTAACTCAAGCTCTTCCAAAAAATTGAACAAGAATGAACACTATCAAGTTCATTCTTTGAAGCCAATATTACCCTAATACCAAATCCAGATAAAAATATTACAAAAAAAGAATATTACAGACCCATTTCCCTAATAAATGTGGATGCAAAAATCCTCAACAAAATACTTGCTAATCTAATCCAACAACATATTAAAAGAATTACTCATCATGATCAAGTGGGTTTTATACCAGGCATGCCAGAGTAGTTCAACACAAGAAAATCAATCAGCATAATAGCCCACATTAAATAATAGATCAAAGAAGAAAAATCACATGACACTCAATTGACACAGAAAAGGCATTTGACAAAATACAGCATCCTTTCTTGATAAAAATACTACAAAAGATAGGAATTGAAGGAAACTTTCTCAACATGATAAAGGCCATATATAAAAAACCCACAGCTAACATTGTACTCAATGGTGTAAGATGAAAGATTTCCCACTGAGATCAGGAACAAGACAAGGATGCCCACTGTCACCACTGTTGTTCAATATAGTGCTAGAGGTTCTAGCTAGAGCAATCAGGCAAGAAAAAGAAATAAAAGGCCTCCAAATCAGAAAGAAAGAAGTAAAACTTTTACTATTCACAGATTATATGATCCTGTATCTAGAAAGTCCCGAAAAATCTACAACAAAGCTACTAGAGCTAATAAATGATATCAGTAGAGTGTCAGGATAAAAGATCAATACTCAAAAGTCAGTGCTATTTCTATACACTAGTAGTGTGCAATCTGAGGAGGAAGTCAGGAAAAAATTCCATTTACAATAGTAACTAAAAGAATCAAATAATTAGGAATAAATTTAAACAAGGACATAAAGCTCTTTTATTCAGAAAACTACAATTCATTGCTAAAATAAATTTTAAAAGACCTAAATAACTGGAAGAATATTCCATGCTCATGGATTGGAAAACTAAATATCATTAAGATGTCAATTCTACCCAAATTGATATACAGATTCCACACAATCCCAATAAAAATTCCACCAGCATTTTTTAAACAAATGGAAAACACAATTATCAAAACTTTTTGGAAGGGTAAGGGCCCCAAAATAGCAAGAAACATATTAAAAAGGAAAAGCGAAGTTGGAGGACTCTCACTTACGGACTTTAAATCATATTACCTAGCTAGAGTGGTAAAAACAACATGGTACTGGCACAAAGATACACATAGACAAATGAAACTGAATTGATGGTTTAGAAACATACCCTCATATCTACGGTCAAGTGATTTTTTTTTTTAAGATTTATTTATTTTATTACAAATCTCCCCTTCCCCCCGCTGCGGCGACGCGCCGAGAGTGGACACTGCGCAGGCGCGGCTTTTCCCCGCTTGTGGGCGGTCTCTGCGTCCGTTCACGGCCGGCTTTCAGTTGGCGGGTGGCTGGCTGCGCTCCATCCACGGGCGACCTGCCCTGCCCGTGGCGGCTCTTGCCATGTCCGCGGCAGCTTCTTGCCCTGCCCACGGTGGCTCCGGCCCGCCCATGGCGGCTTGCCATTCTCAAGGCGGTCTGCCCGCTAGGAGAGGTCCCCAGGAATCGAACCCGGGGCCTCCCATGTGGTATGCCGGCGCCCTATCCTCTGGGCTATCGAGCTGGCCCCGTGGTCAAGTGATTTTTGACAAACCTGTCAAACCCACCCAGTTGGGGCAGAACAGTCTATTCAACAAATGGTGCTGGTAGAACTGGATATCCATATCCAAAAGAAAGAAAGAGGACCCCTATCTCGCATCTTATACAAAAATTAACTCAAAATGGACCTAAATATAAAGGCAAGAACCATAAAGCTCCTAGAAAAAAATGTAAGAAAACATCTTCAAGACCTGGTGAAAGGTGTTGCATTCTTAAACCTTAAACCAAAACCATGAGCAACAAAAGAAAACATGGATAAATGGGACCTCCTCAAACTTAAACACTTTTGTGATTCAAAGGACTTTGTCAAGGCCCTGTGTGTGGGTACGCCGCCAGGCCCCACGAGTGGGTGAGCCCCCCAGGCCCTGTGTGTGGGTGCACCGCCAAGCCCTGTGCATGGGTGTGCCTCCATGCCCTGCAAGTTGGTGAGCCCCCAGGCCCCGCGCACGGGTGTGCCATCAGGCCCCATGAGCCACGTAGCAAGATGATGACGTAACAGGAGAGTGACACAGGGGAGAGCCAAGACAAGACACACCAAAAAACAGGAACTAAGGTGGCGCAGGTGGTAGGACGCCTCTCTCCCACAGCGGAGGTTGCGAGGATTGAATCCCAATGAAGACAGGAGGAGAAGGATGAGAAGAGAGGGCAGGAAACAGACACAGAGAGTTGCCCAGCGAATGGACACAAACACAGCAAAAATGGGGGGGAGGGGGCAGGCATTTAAAATGGATGAAAGTAAATAAATAAATAAATCCTTAAAAAATATGTATAGGGGAGTAAGATAAAGACTATAGTTAGTAGTAAAACTTTGACGATGTTCTTTCATAATTTGTTAACAAATCTTTCACAACAATGGAAAGTATTTGTGGTGGGTTGATGTGTGGGAACCCTGTATGATGTTATGGATGTTTGTTCTGTAAGTTCACAATGTTTACTGGACACTTGTTTATGTATGTTTGTGTATGAATGATATAGTTCAATAAATTGTTTTTAAAAAACAAAAAACAAAGGACTTGTCAAGAAGGTGAAAAAGCAACCCACTCAATGGGAGGAAATATCTGGAAACCACATGTCTGGTAAGGGTTTGATTTCCATTCTATATAAAGAGTGCATACAACTCAACAATAACAGAGCAAACAATCCAATTTAAAAATAGGCAAAAGATTTAAATAGACATTCCTCCAAAGAGGAAATACAAATGGCTAAAAAGCAAATGAAAAAATGTTCCATATCACTAGCTATTAGGGAAATGCAAATCAAAACAATAAGATATCATCTCACAACGCATAGAATGGCCATTATTTAAAAAAACAGAAAGCAGTGCTGAAGAGGATGTGGAGAAATAGGAACACCCCTTCACTGTTGGTGGGATTGTATAATGGTGCAGCCTCTGTGGAAAACAGTTTGGCAGTTCCTTAGGAAGCTAATATAGAACTGCCATATGATCCAGCAATCCCTCTACTAGGAATATATCTAGAAGACCTGAAAACTGACAAGAACAGGCATCTGCACACCAATGTTCTTAGCAGCGTTATTCATAACTGCCAAAAGATAGAAACAACCAAGTGTCAATCAAACAAAGAATGAATAAACAAAATGTGGTATATACATATGATGGAATGCTATGCTGCAATAGGAAGAAATGAAATTGGGACACGTAGGATAACATGGTTGAATCTTGACAACATTATGCTAAGTGAAGTGAGCCAGACACAAAAGGACAAATATTGTATGGTCTCATTTAGTATGAACTAAATATGAAGAATAAATGCATGGAGTTAAAACCTAGAGTATAGGTTATTAAGAGTTAAGAGGAGGGCTGAGAAGGACTACTGATGCTTAATGTATGTAGAAGTTTTAATTAACTTGACTGTAAAAGTGTGGAAATGGATAGAGTTGATGGTAATACATTATAGTTAGTAGCATCTGGTTTATAAATGGGATTGTGGCTGAAAAGGGTAGTCTAGGGATGTAAACGTCAGTTGAATGAAAGCTAGAGAATAATCTAGGAACTAAATAACACAATGAATCCAGAGGTGGATGAGAATTGTGGTTGAGGTACAGATGCAAGAGTGTCCTTCTGTGAACGAGAGTGGATGTACGTCATTTATTGCAGGGTGATGGGAATGTGGAGAAGCATGGGAAAAATACAATTGGTGTGACCTGTGGACTGTGGTTAACAACAATACTCTATATTCTTGCATCAATGCCAAAGATGTACTGTGTTGATAATGGGGGAGGATATGGAAAAAGTGTGCCAAATGTACACTATGGACCATAGTTGGTGGTAACAGTCTGATGATATTATCTCATAATCTGTAACAAAAGTACCACCATGGTGTGGTATGTTGGTGAAGGGGTGTTGTATGGGAATCTACACATGTGCATGATTGTTTTGTAAGACCACAACTTCTGTAATAAAAATATATTTCAATAATAATAATAGGGTGGGTGGAGGGAAAAATACACCAAATGTAAGATATGGACTATTGTTAGTAATAATGTTTTGATGATATTCTTTCATAATTTATAACATGTTTCATAACAACACAAGGTATTGGTGGTATGGTGATGTAAGGGACCTCTATATGATGTTATGCATGTTTGTTTTGTAAGTTCACAACTCTTACAAACACTTATTATGCATCTTCATGTATGAAGGATATACGTCAATAAAATTTTTTTTAAAATAAAATTTTAAAACTTTGTACTTCAAAGGATACCATCCAAAAAATGGAAAAAAAACAACCCACAGAATGGGTGAAAGTACTTGCAAATCATCTATCTGATAAGGGTCTAGTATTCAGAATATATTAAGAACTCTATTAATTTAATAATAAAAATACAATTAACCCAATTAAAATATGGACAAAGAATTTGAATAGACATTTCTCCGAAGAAGAAATGAGAATGACTGACTAATAAGTGCATGAAAAGATGCTCAATATCATTAGACATTAGAGAAATGCAAATCAAAACCACAATGAGATACAATTTCATAGTCACTAGGATGGCAATAAACAAAAACAAAACAAAAAAACAGGCAATAACAAGTGTCAAGGATGTAGAGAAATGGGAATCCTCATATATTGCTGGTGGGAATGCAAAATAGTGCAGCCACTTTGGAAAACAGATCAGCAGTTCCTCAAACAGTTAAACATAGAATTACCTTGGGCCCAGAAACTCCACTCCTAGATATATGTTGTCCACACACAAAAAAAAAAACTTGTACAGGAATATTCATAACAGCATAACCCATAATAGCCGAAAGTGGGAACACAAATATCCATCTACTGATGAATGGATAAACAAAATGTGGCATATCCATACAATGGGATATTATTCATCCATAAGAAGGGATAAAGTACTATTCATGCCTCTACATGGGTGAACCTTGAAAACATTATATTAGATGAAAGAAGACAGACACAAAAGGCCACATATTGCATGATACCATTTATATGAAATGCCCAGAATAGGCAAATCCATAGAGACAGAAAAGAGATGAATAGTTGCCAGAGTCTAGGCAGAAGGGAGTCTGGGCAAGGTCTGTTAAATGGGCATGGGTTTCTTTTTGGGGTGATGAGAATGTTATGGAATTAGAGAGTGGTGATATTGTACAACTCTGTGAATATACTGAAAACCACTGAATTGTGTACTTTAAATGGGTAAACTCTCTGATAGGTGAATTATAAATCAATAATGCAGTTATTTTTTGCTTCTGACCTCAGTTTTCTCTTCCAAGGTATTCACCTAAGGGGGCCATAAGCTAGTAGTTAAGAGTATGGACTATAGTCAGTGGGGCTTCAATTTTAATGCCGGCTCTACTATCCGAGAGCTGCTGAACACGTTGTTTAACCTTGCTGGACCTCATTTAGCCTCACCTTAAAATTCGGATGAGTATACTGACCTTGCAGATTATAGAACATAAAATAACATACATCATACTTACTGGGGTCCCTAAGAGGGAATAAGCATTCTGTCATCACAGCTATTCTCTTAAAGACCTCTTCCAGTTCTAAAATTCTATGAGATGTCTAATAGAATTACAATTTAAGCAGTATATGTTACAAAAGTAATTAACACAGAATAATAGTCTAAGTAGACGTGATATCAAGCTTAAAAGAATAAGAAAACTTTGAAAAAGTCCTGTGGTTGTACAGCATAGTCACTTCCATACCAACGGTATATGCTCAAATATTTTTTCCATCTTCTGCCAGTTGCCTGATTTCTCAGATAAAATGAAGTGTCCAGTACGGTTTGATGCAGTCGTTCAGTTGCTCCTGAGAACTCCAACAGTTTCTTTCCATAATCTGGCTAAATTCTGGGCCGTGACTTTTTTTTTACCATATTCAAGATGGCGCTGGTGGATCACAAAGTTGGTGGATGTGCAAGTGTAAGCCTTTGGTCAACCACAGTGACAGTGATTGTTCCCTCTGCCCCTCATGTTCTGAGTCAGAGAGCAGGCACTGTGAAATCGGCTGGAGTTTCCCACCCCCCTGCTAATTTTGATACTGTGTGCTTGAGAGGCTTAGATTGCCAAGCAAATGTTATTAGCATCATTTGCAAAATGACAAAATTACAGGATGTCTCCACTGACTGCTTTGACAGACTGGCTTCTAGCTCTCAAGATGTCTTCTCTTTTCTTCAAGCAGTAATTTATCTGAAAGGTAATTATCCAACCATTACTTTCCCCCATGGAGCTGGCCAAGCAGTCTAAGTTGAGAGTGAGGGAAAAGGAGAAATCATGTAACTTATCCTCACTGTAGCCAATATAATTTTTCTCAGAAAATAGAGGAACAGAAATATGACTAAAGGAGAGTCTCGGTAGTAACAGTAGTAAATTCCTGCTAAGAAAATTCACTTAGACCTAGTTGTGAGATAATGAGGCCTTATTTCATCTTAATATTTTTTTAGAAGGTACCAGGGATTGAACCCAGGACCTTATATATATATGCAAAGCAGGCACTCAACCACTGAGCTACACTCGCTTCCCTTATTTCATCTTTGAAATGAATACATGCCACACCAAGAAACAGCAGCCTGTGATTAAATCCAGGGTCATTCAAGTCCCTCTAAGCCTGTGAACATAAGATAAATTTTTTTAAATGTTCTGGGGAGCGATTTAGCTCAAATGGTTGAGCACCTGCTTCCCACATACAAGATCCTGGGTTCAAACCCTGGTACCTCATAAAAAAAGAAAAAAATATTCTGTGTGTTCTTAGGTCAGCCCATCTGTAGTGAATCTGCCAACAGAGGGTAGGGGTGGGAGGAATAGCCTTTTGTTTCAAATAATCCCTCTAAAACTTATTAGAGTCCTTCAACTTTGAAGGTACCCATGGAGAAATAACAACCCATTAACACAAATGACACATTATTTTGAATTATAATCTTAAATAAATGAAAATGATACAATTCAACAAATTATTCCATAGTACCAAACAAATGACACAGGTCTCATCAAAATGGCTGCCATGTACAATGACATTTAGAAAAACATTACTCCATCTTGATCTTGTTTTGCCATCTGCAAAACCCTACAATTAATGGACCCTACCATGACCTACCATTGTGTAAATGGATTGTTGCATATAGATCCACAGGCTTTGTAATATAGACACAAAGGGGATAAACTGATTCAAAAAGCGAGCAAAACAAAATTCTAGAAGATTTTGGGCAAGAGCTATACAGCATATTAAAATATGCGTCATTCAAATAGAAACCTTTTGTAAAGCCTACACATTTGCACACTTTTTTGAAAGGGAGCTGTCTCCAGAGCGAAACTCGCTGGGATTGATTCTTGGCTGTGCCAAGCTGTCAGACCTCAGGCAGTTTAACTTCTCTCTGTGCCTCAGTTTTCTCATCAGTAAGATGGGGGTAGGGGTAGACCTATCTTGCAGGATTTTAAGGAGAATTAAATGAGTGTAAAATACTTAGAACTGTGTCTGGCACAGAGTTAGTGCTATATAGGAGTCAGCTGTTATGATCTCTATGTACTAGAGATGGGGGCTCTTTTAAGGTGCCATTTTAGCAAAGTCAACACAAATGAGCCCCTTGACTTGGCACTTCAGGATGCTTGGACCCAAAGCTCGAACCTGACTAAAGATCGGGACCAACAGGTGCTCCCTTCTATTCACTGGGTAATCGAGCTCAGAAGTACTCTTTTTTGAGGTTCCCCAGTACTTTCAACTCCTGGGCATCCAAAGGATGTACAAGAGCATGCTCTGGATCAGCAAACATTAACTTAGAGGTATGTGACAGTTTGAAGTTGGATGGATCCCAGAATATTCTGTTCTTAAAGCTAATCCATTCCTGCGTGTATAAACCTATTGTAGGTGGGACCTTTTGATAAAATCACCACAGTTCAGGGCCTTTGATTAGATTGTGTGGCCCAGGAGTGGGTCTTAATCCTCTTACTGGAGTCCTTTATAAAAGGATAAATAAAAGGCCACAGACACAGAAAAAGCTGCAGAAACAGAGAAGAACCTAGAAGCTGAGAGAGAAGGTTTCTGGGACCAGAAGCTGGAATCAATGGAACACAGAGGCCGAGAGGAAGCCACTTTAGCCAGAAGCTGAAAGAGTCTAGCCGGGAGGAGAAGGCAGAAACGGGAAGGGTCATCACTGTGCCTTGCCATGTGGCAGGAGTCCAGGATCGCCAGCAACCCACCTTCAGGGAGAGAGTTTTGCCTGATGCCTTGATTTGGACATTTTTCCCAGCCTCGGAAATGTAAGCTTATAAATTTATAAATCCCATTGTAGAAGACAACCCATTTCTGATATATTGCATTGGCAGCTTTGGCACCTTAAAACTAGGTGCCATGTGGAAGTCATCCATGGCTTACCACTTTACAGAAAATTGTGATACAGTACAGCCTACCTATATTAAGATTTGTAAAACATTTTTTGATAATTCAGAAAGCACTTCAAGCTCCAACAATGTTTCAGAATCATAATGAACATTGGTTATCACTCTACTGTAGAGATACAGACATGAAAGGATAATGGGTTGAACTTGCATCAACTGTATCCTAGAAATAGTCTTTTTGAACTAAATCCTTGATATAGTATGCTTGCTTACTACTATGTCTTTTTCTACTTTTTTATTTTCCAGTTGCTTTGGCTTTGGACAAAGAGGACATTAGTGTGTCTTCTTTTTCTGTGAGAATGTATCATTTATCCAGCCCTCATCATATCACAAAGGTCGGCTACCCTGAGAGTAATGGCCCAAAATCAAATATCCAGACCAATTAAGCAATGGACAGTGACTCTGAACATTTTCACCTCTAAAGACTCCTTTTATTTTCTTTGCCCACAAACTGCATGCTTTGGGAGTTTTTATCTACTGAAATACAGTCATTGGTTAGCCATTTACTAGTTGGAAGGACATCAAGGTTGTTTCCAGTTTTCAAATATTACAAATAAAGTTGTATGTACATTCATGTATAGGATTTTGTGTATAAATAACTTTTCATTTCCCTGTGATAAATGCCCAAGAGACAATTGCTGGATTGTATGGTATTAGTCTGCCAAAGGGGTGCTGATGCAAAGTACCAGAAATCTGTTGGCTTTTATAAAGGGTATTTATTTGAGGTAAAAGCTTAGTTACAAGGCTGTAAAGAGTCCAACTCAACGTTGCTTTCTCACCAAAGTCAGTTGCCACGTGTTGAAAAGATGGTCACTGATCTCTTCAACTGCGAGGGTTCAGCCTTCCCCTCTGGGCTTCCTTTCTCCCAGCTGCAGGGTAGCATAGGGCTTGTCTCTCAGGGCTTCCTCTCTCTCCTGGTATAGGGCTCGTTTCTTTCTGGGCCTACTATATCAGTCTTAGCTCTCTTCCCAAGGTCAGCTGCAAACTATCTAGCAAATGGCTCACCTCTCCCTGGGGTGCCAGGATCAAACATGACAGAGCTGTCTCTCTTCCCATGTGTCTTCTTGAGTGAGTGTGTGCTTATATCAGCCCACCAAGGGGGCAGGGACTCAACCTGAGTTATGCCTTACTGACATAGACCAATCAGAAGCCCTAAGTTCATTTAATGAAATAAACTTAATCAGAGGCCCTTCACTGAATCTAATACAATCAAACATTATCACACCCAGAATAATAGATTAGTTTACAAACATAATCTTTCTCTTTTTGGGATTCACAAAAATAATCTCAAACTGTAACATATGGTGTATTAGCCAAAGGGGTGCTGATGCAAAATACCAGAAATCTGTTGGCTTTTATAAAGGGTATTTATTCAGGGTAGAAGATTACAGTTACCAGGCCATAAAGTGTAAGTTACTTCCCTCACCAAAGTCTGTTGCCACGTGTTGGAGCAAGATGGCAGCCAACGTCTGCAAGGGTTCAGCCTTCCTTTTCTTCTCAAGGCTCTGTGGTCCCTGATTCGTTCAATATTAGCTGTAGGCTGGGATAAGTCTTGTCTCTCTCCTGGGGCTCGTTTCTCTCTGGGCTCAGCTTCTCTAGTCTCTCCACAAGGCCAGCTGAAAACTACCAGGTGAACTGCTTGTCTCTCTTTCCCAGGCCTCTGCTGTGACTAATGAAGCCTTCTCTCTTTCCTCACATATCTGCTTCTCTGTGTATTTACTTCCCGGGGCTCCAGCATTAAAACTCCAACCTCCCTTCCCTACCATGTGGTTTCTCTGTGAGTCCCTGCCCACCAACAGGAAGGAGACTCAACATCCTACTGATGTGGCCCAATCAAAGCCTTAATCATTATTTAATCAAATAAAAATGAAACCTCTAAATCCAATATAATCTAATATGCCCAGAAGAACAGACCAGTTTACATACATAATCCAATATTTATTTTTGGAATTCATAAACAATAGCAAATGGCTACATATGGTGAATTGCATATTTAGTTTTATAAGAAACTGCCAAACTGTTTCCTAGCCTGGCTGTGCCATTTTACATTCCCAGTAGCAACGTATGAGTGATCCTCACCAGCACTATTCTTCATTTTAGACTTCTGATAGGTTTATAATGACATCTCAATGTAATTTTTGTATTATGGTAACATGTATGTGTCAGAAATTTGCTATTTTGACCATTTTGAAGTGAACCATTCCGTGGCATTAATTACATTTCCAGTGTTGTGCTACCATCTACACCATCTATTACAAAACTTTTTCATCACCCAAAATAGAAATTCTGTACCCATTAAGCAATATCTCCCCATTCATCATCCCCCCAGCCCCTGGTAATCTCTAGTCTATTTTGTATCTCTATGAATTTGCCTATTCTAGATATTTCATATAAGTGGAATAAATATTTGTCCTTCTGTGTTTTACTTATTTCACTCAGCATAATGTTTTCAAGGTTCATCTATATTGTAGCATGTATCATTACTTTGTTCCTTTTTATGACTGAATAATATTCCATTGAATGTATAGATCATATTTTGTTATCATTTGGGTTGTATCCACCTCTTGACTATTGTGAATAATGCTGCCACATACACATATCTGTTTGTGTTCCTTCTTTCAATTCTTTTGGGTATATACCTAGGAGTGGAATTGCTGGGTCATATGGTCATTCTATGTTTAACTTTTTGAAGAACTGTCAAACCGTTTTCCACAGTGGGTGCACCATTTCATATTCCCACCAGCAATAAATAAGGGTTCCAATTTCACCACATCCTCACCAACACTTATTATTTTCCTTTAAAAAAAAATAATAGAGGCCGGCTGGATAGCCCAGTGGATAGGGCGCCGGCATACCACATGGGAGGCCCTGGGTTCGGTTCCCGGGGACCTCTCCTAGTGGGCAGACTGCCTTGAGAATGGCAAGCCGCCATGGGCGGGCCAGAGCCGCCGTGGGCAGGGCAAAAAGCTGCCACGGACAGGCAAAAGCCGCCACGGGCAGGGCAGGTCGCCCGCGAATGGAGCGCAGCCAGCCACCCGCAAACTGAAAGCCGGCTGTGAATGGAAGCAGAAGCCACCCACAAGCGGGGAAAGCCATGCCTGCGCAGTGACCAGTCTCGGCGCGTCGCCGCAGCGGAGGGAGGGGAGATATGTAATAAAATAAATAAATCTTTAAAAAAAAAATAATAATAATAATAATAATAGCCATCCTAGTGGCTGTGAAATGGTATCTCATTGTGGCTTTGATTTGCATTTCCCTAGTGACTAATGATGTTTAGCATTTTTTCATATGCTTATTGGCCATTTGTATATCTCCTTTGGAGAAACATCTATTCAAGTCCTCAGCCCATTTTGTAATTAGGTTGTTTGTCTTTTTGTTGTTGAGTCATCTGTGGTTTTAATCTGCATTTCCCTAATGGCTGGTGAAGTTGAACATCTCTTTATGTGTTTATTTGTCATCTGCATACTTTCTTCAGTGAAATGTCTGTTCATGTCTTTTGCCCATTTTCTAATTGGATTTTTGGTTTATTCAGTATTGAGTTTTGACAGTTATTTGTATTTTGTACATACTAGTCCTTTGTCAGATGTATGGTTTGCAAATATTTTCTTCCAGTCTGCAGCTTGTCTTTTCAGCCTGTCACATGGTCTTTCACAAAGCAAAAGTTTTTAACTTGGTGAGGTCCAATTTATCAAGTTTTCCTTTTATGGATCATGCTTTTTGGGACAAGTCTGAGAACTCCACTACAAGAAACATTGCACTAAAATTAGAGTCACTAATTCATCCCAGTTTGCCCAGGACTTTTCTGGTTTTAGCCCTGAGAGTCCAATGTCCTGACAAACTCCTCAGTCCCAGACAAACCAGGATGGCTGGTCACCCTAGCTAGAACCAATGGACTCCCACACATCTTTTGCACCAAAGCAGCCTCAATTGAACAGTAGAAGCCTACATCTTTACGGCTTAGAATCAGTACATGATGTCACTGACAATATGCTATGATGCTACAATGTTATGATTGGCACACATGGTAACTTCACAATTTCCTGTCTCATTTCAATGGCACGAAGCTCCAAAAAGGCAGTCTGGCAAGAGAAGACAGTTTCACTTACACAGTCATCCAGTTGTTCTCCCCTAGCTTTGGCCTCAGTCCATGAGGCAGCTCTTTTCACAATTCCCACCCATACCCTTCTTCACTTTAGTTAAACCCTCTGGGCCTTGCCTAAAGAACTCTTTTTAAAAATGTTAATAACTGGGCCCCATCCTAAAACAATTAATTTGGTTCTCTGGGAACTGAATCCAGGCATCTATTAGTTGTAAAAAGTCTCCAACTCTCCCAGTGATTCTAGTGTGCAGCCAAGTTTGAGAACCACTGCTCTAAATCCTAGGACTGGAAACCCCATGAGGGCAAGGATGAGATCTGTTTTGCCACCACTGTACCCACAGCACCCAGCACTGTGCTTCCATAGAGCAGGCATTCAATATATATTTGATCGTGAAAACAAAAAGAGTAAGTAATATAGAAACGATAAAAGATTGGTACCAAATGTCCTTTATTTTGTCTCTCCAGCTTGGAACTGAAGAATCAAATCAGGTGCCAGATAAACTACAAGATAAACCTCCCTAAATCTAGGATCTCCCCAAGTCCTTCCCAATATCCTAAAAAGCTATTAGAGTTGAAAAGTCAAGAAATCCCTGATATCATTAATGGGCATTTTTATTCCCACCATTACATACTTCAGACCTGGGACATGAGAGCTGAACTTCATCTTCGGGTAAGTCAGAGTAAGTTAGAGCCCCTAGCAGCATCGTTTTGGCAAGGGAGCTGGTTAGAAGTGCAGATTTTCCGTCCCTATCCCTGTCCAACCGAATAAGAACTTACGGTTTAACATGATCCGAGGGTGATCCACATGCTCATTAAAGTTTGAGAAGCACCGTCTTACCCACGTGGCTGAGAAATCATTATGGGAGCCAGTCAAGTGGCTCCTCTGGGAAGATCATCAGTACCTGGAGAGCTGGGATTCTCCTTCCCCCACTTCCCCCAATTCCCCCACTCCCATCCCATAGACCAGGGGTTCTTCACCTCTTTTGTTCCACAGACCCCTTTGCCAGTCAGGTGAAAACCACGGACCCCTTACCAAGTCCACACTATACTGTGTATTATTTCGTACATATATCACACTCACACCAATACATTCCCACAAGAATAATGTTTGTTTGAATTTCAATTCAAGTTCACGGATCCCTTGTTAAGAACCCTTGCCATAGACCCTCAGATGGCGAGAGAGGGCTGCAGCCACACACAGAAGCAAAATCACAGTGCTTTCTGGCCTTCACAAAAACCCCAAAGCATCTAAGGACTTGAATCTTTCTCTTTTCAAGCATAAGCCTTGGCCTTGAAAGATTAAGGAGCAGGCAAACCAATGCTGCAGAGGAAAATAACCTCAAGATACCATACGGTCTGCTTATTTTTACTTCCTGAAGGATTTGGGAGAAGACAGGTCCATGGCCAGGTACTAAGTATTATCCCGAGATGGATTAAACAATGTGGCCATTTCTGAATCACCAGGTGGCTGAGGCAGACTCTCTGGGGCTGCTCCAGCAAGGCAGGGTGGGTGGGCCTCTTCACTCCCTTCCCCACGTGGCCAGAGTTCTGTAATTCCCACATGACGTCCTCTCTGCTAGGCAATCCCCTCACAGCACCAACGACCAGCACCAAGATCCTTAGAAACCCTTGCCTGCCTTTCCTCCTCCTTGTATCTAGTTAGCGTGTCAGGGTTTACAATAGGTGGCTATGACTTCCGTCATCTACTTCTTCATCCTAAAGCCTTTCTATGGATTTTGAGGATGAAAAAAAGGGTGGCTGTGGCCGTCTTTTGCTTTGTCTAACCACAACAATAAAAAGCAGACTTACACCTGCAAGGAAATCATTTGTTTTGCAAATTCTAGATACCTGATTGTACACTTTTACACAATCTTCTCCAAATCACCCACTAAATCGCCTACTCATCCGTTCTTGCAGACACATAACGGACACTCCCCAGAAGTTCATGTAAAGCAGCTCCAAACCCGGAGTAAACAGCAAGGGAAGAACTAAAACCTCAACTTACTCCATCCTAAGCCCCTCTCTGTCCTCAGCTTTAACCTGCTCATGCCGCACTAACACAGCAGCACCCAAACCGCTGGTCTCCCCTAGAAACTGTTGAAACAATTATGCTTCGCCCTTGATGAAATTGCCTAAACTATTTTCTGCTTGACAACATCATACACCAAAAACATTTTTCATGCCTTGACCATGGCTTGAGGCAGTTTTTTGCTTTCTGCATCAGGAGGAAATTGATTAATGTGAGTGTTTTAGCTGTGGTTGTTGTTTGTGTATAAACTTTTGTTAAAACAAGTACGGCAGAATAAATGACCTTTATGTAGACACCTATTAAGGCACTAAAAGGCTTGGCTACATTCATCTGAGACCCATACACATAACGACTGGAACAATAAGGGGATCAGCAGCTGCAAGGGGTTGAATTGAATTCTTCAACAATAGAAAAGTTTTTCAGACCCAAATACCAGCAATCAAAGAGAATTTTTGCAGATAATCCAAGAGAAAGAAAATTAAAAAAAAAAAAAAAAATGCAACCCAACTTTGCACCAGTTAGCATAAGGTTGCCATCAGAAACATGTCAGCTTAAGAGCAGACCATACCACCATTCTTTTGCACAACTGCAGTATTCAGAACTGTTTCCCCAAATAATCCCAGATGGCATGCCACAAAATTTCAATTCATTTTAAAAGCTTTCTTTGCTGTTATTATGTGATTGAGAGTGCAAAAGCAAGTTGCCATTCTCATGGCACTATTTGCATTGCTATTATCCCCTAAAATCCCCTTTAAACAGCTACATTGTCAGCCCATAGGCCTCATTTAGAACTACAAAAAGGCCCAGATTAATTCGATCAAAGAAAGAGCCAAGTACAAAATGCACTTTTCAAACTGTATCAGAGTGGGTTCGCTTTACAGATCGCTTCAGGGCAAGAACCGCGGGGAAAAGAAAGCGCTGAAATAAAGCTTGGTTACGAAGCGATATAACTAGGTTTGGCTCCCTCTCTGATTTATTTGAGCATGTCAAGGCGAAATCTCCAATTAAAAATTCTTCGCGGGAAATGTATTTAAATATAAATGCTGAAACAGACCCCCACAAATTGCAGCATCACATGTGCACCCTTGGCTTTCAGCCACCATTCTTGGAAGGCGGTTTGAAGCCTTGCGTGGGTAACCTGGTTAGCAGCAGGCATCTCTGAAGTCTCATACACTAAATTAAGCCAAAGTATTTTGCACTTGTAGACATTTACATCTGATTTTTTTTTCATCCCATCCCCAGAAAAAATATTTTAAGTTACCACAAGAAAATAATTGCTGGAAAACAAAGGAAAACGGTGATGACAGGATTTCTTTTCACAAAACAAAAGGCACTGCTAAGATTCAGGTTCAATTCCGAATCACAAGCTTGCCGTAGTACCCCACCCCCCACCCGCCCCGCCACGTTCTACAGGCAGGTGACGGCGCTGTCTGTCTGCCTCGCGGTTTGATGGTTTGTTTTAGTCTCACCTGGGGGTCTGGAGATGGGGGAGGAAGCTGAGGTGAGCCAAGCTGGAGTTTGGTTTCTTAGGGACGCTCCATTAGTTTCCTAGGCAGGGTTAACAGCGTCTGTCTCCGCTGGAGAGGTTCCGGCAACGCGCTGCCGCGGGCGAGCTCCCCTCACCCTGCCCAGAGCTCTTCCCTTCAGCAGACGCTTTTGTGCGCTAACATCTTGCTGGGGAGGGAACTGCTGCACAAAGGTAGGGCTACGGGACGTGTGCAGCAAGATGTGCAATTGCCTTTTCAGGGACCGAGCGGGGCCAGGAGGGCGCTGGAAACACAGACGGCTGCGGCAAATGTGAAAGTCATCTGCAGGGAAGAAGAGCCAGGGACGGTTTCGGCCGTCGTTTCCGCTTAACCTTTCCTCCGGGAGGGATGAACTCAAAAGTCCCGGGATGTCTGCTGTTCCCGAAACACACCCTGGAAACAAAAGTTTCATCATGTAGTTCTTTAAAAATTTGAAACTAAAAAAAAAAAAAAAAAAAAAAAAAAAATTATGAAAGTACTCCATGCTGCTGCTCCCATCACATCACATGTTTAGAAAAGGCGCGCTTCTTACTAAGGGACTCTCAC
>PVKH010013723.1:0-16545 GCA_004027955.1 Chaetophractus vellerosus
TGCGCAGGCGCGGCTTTCCCCGCTTGTGGGCGGTTTCTGCTTCCATTCACGGGCCGGCTCTCAGTTCGCGGGTGGCTAGCTGCACTCCATTTGCGGGCGACCTGCCCTGCCCGTGGCGGCTCTTGCCCTGTCCGTGGCAGCTTCTTGCCCTGTCCACGGTGGCTCTGGCCCGCCCATGGTGGCTTGCCATTCTCAAGGCAGTCTGCCTGCTAGGAGAGGTCCCCGGGAACCGAACCCGGGGCCTCCCATGTGGTATGCCGGCGCCCTATCCACTGGGCTATCCAGCTGGCCCAGGAAATTTTATAACAATGTGAAACACACAAACATATGTGATATCAGTGACCCAGAAGAGAAAAAGAACATAAAAGGGCCAGAAAGAATGTTAGAGGAAATAATGACCAAAAATTCCCAACCCTTATGAAAGCTATACATATCAAAGAAGGACAAAACCTTAAACAGAATAAATTTAAATACACCTATTCCAAGACACCTATTATTCAGAATGAAAAACACCAGAGATAAAGAGAGGATTCTGAAAGCAGCAAAAGAAAAGCAATGCATCAAATACAAGTGAACTTTTATAAGAATAAATTTAACTTATCAAAAACCATGAAGGCAAGAAGAAAATGGTAGATTTATTTAAAGTAGTGAAAGAGTAAAACTGCCATCCAAGAATTATTTATCCAGAGAAACTGTTCTTCAAAAATGAGGGTGGGTTTAAAGTCTTCACAGATGAACAAAAACTGAGAGTATGATACCAAAAGGCCAGTTTTACAAGAGATATGAAAGGGAGTGCTGCAGCCTGAAAGGAAAATACAAGGGCAAGAGAATTGGAGAAGAGTGTAGAAATAGTGATTATTAATTAGTAAGGGTAACATAAAGGGTAAAAAGAGAGACAAGAGTAAGATATGACAACGGAAAGCCAAAAGATAAAATGGATGAAGTAAGTAAGGCCTTTAAAGTAATAACATTGAATATTACTGGTTTGTACTCTGCAATCAAACGAAATAAATTGACAGAATGGATAAAAAATATGAGCCATATATATGCTGTTTACAAGAGACTCACCTCAGACATTAGGATACAACTGAGTTGAAAGTGAGAGATTGGAAAAAAGATTCTCTAAGCAAATAATAATCAAAAAAGATATGGAGAGCAGATGTGGCTCAGTAGTTGAATGCCAGCTTCCCACATATGAGGTCCTGGGTTCAATACTTGGCCCCAGTACCTCAAAAAAAGAAAAAGATCTGAAATAGTGGTACTAATATCAGACAAAATAGGTTTAATATGCAAAACTTTTATAAGAGATGAAAGGTAATTATATATATAAAAAGGCAATTCACCAGGAAGATATAACTAGAATAAATATTTATGCACCTAACCTGGGTGCCTGTAGATAAATGAAGAACATGCTGGCAAAAGTGAAGGGAGAAATAGATAGCACTAAAATAATAGTTGGAGACTTCAGTACACCACTCTCAGTATTGGATAGAACATCTGCATAGAAGGTAAATACACAAACAGAGAGTTAGAATAAAATGATAAATGAACTCAGCCTAACAGACATTTACAGAGCATTACACCCCAAAACAGCATGATCCATATTCTTCTCAAGTGCTCATGGATCCTTCTCCAAGAATGATCATATGTTGGTTCACAATATAGGTCTTAATAAATTTAAAAGTATTGATATTATAAAGCACTTTCTATGATCATAATGGACTAAAGTTCAAAATCAATAATGGATGGAAAAAGGGAAAATCCACAAACATGTGGAGATTTAACAAAGCACTCATAAATAATCAGTGGGACAAAGAAGAAATTGCAAGAGAAATAAGAAAATATCTTGAAATGAATGAAAATGAGAACACAACATATTAAAACTTATGGGATATAGCAAAGGCAGTGCTGAGAAGAAATTTATAGCCTTCAATGCTTATATTAAAAAAGAAGAAAGAGTTAAAAATCATAGACCTAATTGTACAACTGGAGGAATTAGAAAAAGAACAACAAACTAATCCCAAACCAAGCCACAGGAAAGAAATAATAAAGAACAGAGGAAAAATAAATGAAATAGAGAATAATAAATGCAATAGAGAGAATCAACAAAACCACAATTTAGTTCTTCAAGAAAATCAACAAAATCAACACATTCTTAGCTAGACTGACAAGGAAAAAAAGAGAAAGATGCAATTAAATAAAATCAGAAATGGGAGGGGGGCATTATCACTGACTCCACAGAAATAAGGAAGAATATAAGAGAATACTATGAACAACTGTATGCAAAAAAATATACAACATAGATGAAATGGACAAAATCCTAGAAACACAAGTACAACCTGCAATGGCCCTAGAAGAATAGGGAACTTCAACAAATTAATCACAAGTAAAGAGATCGAAACAGCCACCAAAAATCTCCCAAAGATAAAAGCCCAGGACCAGATGGCTTCATAGGTGAATTCTGCCAATCACTCAAAGACAATCTAATACCAGTATTGCTCAAGTTCTTCCAAAAAATTGAACAGGAAGGAATGCTACCAAACTCACTCATTGAAGCCAAAATACTCTAATACCAAAACCAAGTAAAAATACAATAAGAAAGAGAATTACAAACCAATTTATCTAATGAATATATATCAAAAATCCTCAATAAAATAATTGAAACTGAATCCAAAAGCACATTAAAAGAATTATACACTATAATCAAGCTGATTTTATCCCAACTATGAAAGAGTGGTTCAACACAAGAAAATAAATTAGAGAAATAAATCACATTAATAAATTGGAGAAGAAAAATAATATGATCATCTTGATTGATGCAGAAAAGGCATTTGACAAAATATAGCATCCTTTTTAATAAAAAATATTCTAAAAGATAGGAATAGAAGGAAATTTTCTCAACATGGTAAAGTGCATATATGAAAAAAACACAGCTAGCATCATCCTCAACGGTGAAAGCCTGAAGGCTTTCCTACTGAGATCAGGAACAAGACAAGGATGTCCACTGCCTCCACTGTTATTCAATAATATGCTAGAATTTCTAGAGTAATTAGGCAAGATAAAGAAATATAACACACTCAAGTAGGAAAAGAAGAAGTAAACCTGCCACTATTCCCTGATATGATCCTATTCATAGAAATTCCCCCAAAAAACCCACAAGGCTGCTACAACTAATAGACAATTTCAACAAAGTGGCAGAATACAAGATTAATATGCAAAAATCAAAAGCATTTATATACACTACAGTTGAACAATCTGAGAAGGAAGTCAGAAAAATGCATTTATAACAGTGACTAAAAAAATCAAATATTTATATTTAGAAAGCTACAAAATATTGCTTAAAGAAACCAAGGAAGACCTAAATAAATTGAAGGACATTAATTAATATGTCAGTTCTACCCAAAATGATTTACAGATTCAAAGCAATGCCAATTAAAAAAACCCAAAAAACCAATAGCCTTTTTTTTTTTGCAGAAAAGAAAAAAACAATTATCAAATTTATTTGGAAGGGAAAGGGGCCCTGAGTAACCAAAAATATCTTTAAGAAGAAATTCTTAAGTGTTATCTTTAAAAAGAAAGAGAGTTGGAAGACTCTCACTTCAATACTTTAAAGAATACTACTTAGCTACAGTGGTCAAAATATCAAAGTTGGCATAAAGGTAGACATATTGACCAATGGAAATGAATTGATAATTCAGAAATAGACCCTCATATCTATGGTCAAGTGATCTTTGACAAGGCTGTCAAGCCCACCCAGCTGGGCCAGAACTGTCTACTCAACAAATGGTGCTAGGACAGCTGGATATCCATATTCAAAAGAAAGAACAAGAATCCCTATCTCACACCTTATACAAAAAATCATCTAATATGGATCAAGGACTTAAACATAAAGGCTACAACCATAAAACTTCTAGAAGAAAATGTAGGAAAACATCATCAAGATCATGTTGTTGGCAGTAGTTTCCTAAATATTGTATCCAAAGCACAAGCAAAAAGTGAGAAAAATAGATAAGTGGGGCCTTCTCAAAATTAAACATGTCTGTTTTTCAAAATATTTTTCAAAAAGGCTGCCTACTCAATGGGAGAAAATACTTGGAAACCACATATCTGAGAACGTTGTGATATCCATGTTATATAAAGAGACCATACAACTCAACTAAAAGACAAGCAACCCAGTGAAAAATTGGAAAAGAGTTGCATAAATATTTCTCCAAAGAGGAAATACAAATGGCCAAAAAACACATGAAAAATGTTCAACATCACTAGCTATTAGGGAAATGCAGATCAAAATTACAATGAGATACCATTTCACAAGTTGTAGAATGGCCATTATAAAACCAATCAAAAAACAAAAAACAAAACAAAACAACAACAACAACAAAAAAATCAGAAAACTACAAGTGTCGGAGAGGATCTGGAGAAAGAGGAAGACTCCTTCACTGTTGGTGACAATGTAGAATGGTGCAACCTCTGTGGAAGACAGTTTGGAAGTTTTACAGGAAGTTAAATACAGAATTGTTGTGTGACCCAGCAATCCACTACTAGTAATATATTCAGAAGTACTGAAAGCAGGGAAGCAAATGGATATTTGCATACTGATGTTCATAGTGGCATTATTCACAATTGCTGAAACATGGAACCAGCTCAAGCGTTCATCAGCTGATGAATAGCTAAACAAAATGTGGGATATACATACAATGGAATTCTACTAAGATTTAAGAAGAAATGAAATCAGATACATATGACAACATGGATGAACCTTGGGTATAATATGTTGAGTGAAAAAGCCAGATGCAAAAGGACAAATATCTTGTCTCATTAATATGAACTAGATAAAATGAGGAACCCATTGGAGGTAAACTGTAATATATAGTATACTAGGAAATAGAATATGGGTTGAAAATGGAATCTGATGCTTAATGTAGGTACAATTTTTAATAAGGTTTATTGTAAAAGTTGGGAAATGAACAGTTGATGGTATGCATTATAGTGAGTATAACTAATACTGCTTATTTAGAAATGAGAATTTTGGCTGAAAGGGGTATTCTGTTAATGTAAATGTTAATTGAAGGGAAATAGAGAATATGTGTAACAGTGATTTCAGTAGTGGATGATATTGCTGTTAATAGTATAAATATGACATTGTTCTTTCACAAAGTGTTAAAAAATATGGTGATACAAGGGAAAATCACAAATAATGTAACTTGTGGATGATAGTGAACAGTAATATTGTAATATTTTTGCAGTAATGACAAAGAAGATACAGTATATCAATTCTAACAGACAACTATAGGGGGGTTATGGAATTTTTCTTTTTGTCATACTGGAAATGTTCTAAAATTGACTGAGGTGATGACAGGACATCTCTGAGATGACAATGAGAGCCACTGAATGTATACCTTGAATGGATTTTACAAAACACAGGGCTGTGTAACACAGGGAATCCAGTGGTGAAAGATGATCTGTGGTTAACAGGACAAATATGAGAATGTTTTCTCATGAACTATAAAAAGTATATAATACTAATACCGGGTATCTCTAAGTGGGTGGGTTGGGAGAAAAATAGACCAAATATGTAAGATATTGAGTATACTTAGTAGTAATATTTTGATGATGTTATTTCATAGTCTGTAGCAAATGTTTCACAACAATTCAAGTTGTTGGTGGTGAGGTGATACATGGGAGCCCTGTATGATATTCATGTTTGTTTTGTAACTTTTACAATTTTTACTATGAATTTGTTGTTTATTTATGCTTATGTATGAATGATATACTTCAGTAAATTTTTACTTTAACAGAACTTAAAACACTATTTTTTAAAAATCACTACTTTAGGGTTAATAGAAATAATAGGCTTTGGAAATTAATAAAATAAAATTCTGAATCAAGTTTTCCTTGAGGTGCCAGGAAATTCTCTGTCCCTTTGTTGAACTCTGAACAAAGTTGCAAGAAATCATCACTTAACTTCCCACTTGTTTAAACCCAATTTGTTTAGGTTTCATTAGGCTCGTTTTTGTGGTTAGATCTTCTGAACCAAGATTCCCGAATGGTAGACAATTATTCTCAACATGGAAGAATTGGCTTCCTAAAGTTTATTGTTTCTTCATTTACATGTGTTATTATTTTTCTTGCCTTGTACTTGAATCTTAAAAGATTGATCAGAAAACCCCAGTGTCAGACATTTTTAAGATGAAAAACACAAAAGTGAATTTGAACAGAAATGAAGTTGTGACACATGCTACAATATTACTGGACATTGAAGACATCATGTTGAGTGAAATAAGCCAGACACAAAAGAACAAATATTGAATAATTTCACTTATATGAGATAATTAGAATATGAAAATTCATAAAGTCAGAAATTAGAATCTAGTTAAATAGGGTAATGAAATGGGGGTCTGGAATAGGTAGTTAATGCTAATTGGTACAGAGTTTCTGTTTGGGGTGATAGAAAAGTTTTGATAATGAATGGTGGTGATGGTAGTACAACATGGGAAATATAACTAACACCAGTGAATTTTAGACTTGAAAGTGGTCAAAAGGAAAATTTTTTGTTTTATATATTTTAGCACAATAAAAAATTTTTAATTTGAAAAAAAAAGAAGATGAGGAGGAGTGGTGCTGAATATCATTTAGGATTTCGCCTATATTGCATGGGGATTTTTCTCTTCTTAAAAAGGTGGAAAACTGGATTAACTAAATATAATTGGTATGAATAAAATGATTATAATTTTCCAAGTTATATATTTTTAATTTCCAAAGATCTTTATTCCTAAAACTTGAAAAAGAGTCACTGAAGAAAGAAAACTAAATCTTCAATGTAGGCTAGGCTCTAAAACTTGGAAGGAAGTCCTGAAGTAGGTAAATATATGTATACAAGGTTCCTGGCAATAATAACATAAAGCTTTACTATCTACTCTTGATCTTCCTGTAGATAATTAAACAAGTGCTTTTTCAAACAGTTTATCCTATGTATATATAATAATATCACCATTAAAATCTCCTATTAATGTCTTCATTTTACTTCACAGTTCAGTTATGTTTTGGCCAGGTGAACTAATATATTCATATTATTAGCTTAAATTTTGAATCCTATCCAATAGTAATTCGTAATCATTCCATGCCATTGCCAGCTTTGAACTAACTCCATATGCTGAAGACTTAAAATTGCTCATCCATTCTGCTTCTTTTATGTTGTACATTTTGGAACTTCACCAAGTACAGACTTAGATACTTTGATCCTACATGACAGTTTTTATTTATGTTCAGATAGATTAGAAAATATCTTTTATTCCAAATGTCTTTAGTTCACAAATATCATAAAATGAATTGAGAAACCATTTATTCAATCATTTGAATTTTATATGTGAGTTTAATCTGCTAATAATCTATTGTTGAAAAAAAATTTTGATGGGAAAAATAGAATCTCATTTATGAAGTAGGGGCAAGAGGCAGGAGATGACCTTTCAGAAAACAAAAAGTGTCCAAGATAAATTTATCTACACTCAGCCTTGTCTCCCTCAGCATGTACTACACTGAAAAATTTGTCTTATATGCATATCAATATATTAATTTTAATTTTATCTAATAATTTACATTAAAATTGAAATTATTGTAAGTTCTTAGGGGATTTCAGAATAAAATTTTTAGGATTATTTTGTATAGTAGAGAAATCAGGAAATGTTGAGCCATAACCTACACGTTGGGTCTCATTTCAGTGGACTTACTAACATTGATACTGAGGTGTAGGCAGATGATGCTGTTTACTTGTGCTAAGCTCCTTTGCATAACCTAATTCACTTAAAACACAAACTAGTGGTATAACCTTGGTAAAGCCACTATACCTCCCTGAACCATCCTCATTTTCTTTTCATTTTTTAAATAAATGAAGATTTTGGAATAAATGATGTGGTTTATTATAAGTTTGCTTTCTTTGATCATTATCAGGGATGGTATTAAGGTTGTATTCACCCTTCAGCCCTGCTGATTGTCGTTTGCCAAACTCCATTCTCATCGGTTGGTTTTCATGCCACACCAATTCTTAAATATTTTGACTATCACTATAGGCCATTCTATCCATTTAGACTTAGCAGTGTTGGTTGCCAACTATGTATCTATTTTCTTTTTCCTAAAACACTTCTGTTTTTAATTAGGTGCCCCTTACCCCCAATATAGTCCAGGTACTGATGGTGAGATTGCCTATTCCTAGCTGTAGTTGTAGACCTGATTTGTGTGAAAGTAATCTCATCTCTCTTATCATTGACTCTCTCAAAAACCCAGGCCTAGAAAGTAAGCACAGGACACCCCCTGGAATGCATCAGTACAGAGTTTGGCATGGAATTCATTTCTGCTAGGGAGACTGGAGAAGATGTTTTCTAGTTGGCTCTGAGAAATACATTTTTTTCTTATTTCCTTCCTCTGCACAATTCATGGATATATATGGTTTCAAAATGACTGCATTAACCAGAAGTTGTAGCACATACATAATGGAGAACAGAGCTAAGAAAATAGCAAATATATGGAACTAGAACACTAAATGAACCAACCTACTGTTGAGCTGTGTTATGTGGTTCAACAAGTCACCTTTATTATTTATACACATTGATTTTAGTTTCTTGTACTTGCAGCAGAAAAATCTTAGCTAATTGTGGTACATTAGGTTATGGACCTTAGCAAAAACATGTTACTCAACTTAATCTAGCTTCCTATGGGTACTGGTATGAACTCATTTGTACATAGGACATTTTGAGGATGGTATTTTTAGTTAAGGTACGGCCAACGGATTTAGGGTGAGACTTAATCTGTATTACAGAGGACATTGCCATGAGAAGGTAGGCAGTGATATGAGTCAAGAAACCCCAAGGATTGCCAGCAGCCACCCAGAATGCTACAGAGTCCAGGAGAGAGCAAGCCTTGCTAAAATCTTGATTTTGGAGTTCTGGCCACAAAACTGTGTGCCAATAAATACGTGTTATTCAAACCAACCCATTGTGTTGTATTTATCATATCAGCTTGGCAAACAAAGACAGTGAGAAATCTCTTAATTTGCCCTAAATCCCTCAATTTAGGAAAATGCCTCAATTCCTGACTCAATGCTTTGCTCAGTAGACCATATTTATGTACTTGAAACCCATACTGAGTTTATGGGCTAGATTTCTGACTTCTAGAGTACCAGACAGTACGTCATACTTGGTAATCACAGTTTATTCCAAGGCCTTGGAAGCATTTCTTATTTACACATCATGGTTATAATGCATGTTTCTTTTACCTATCCTCTGACATAGTATTTTATAGGCTATTGCTTAGTAGGATTATTCTAAAATAAAATAAGCTAAAGAATAAAAGATCATCATTTTCATAATTTTCCACACAAATCTATGTATTTTAATCTTTTCTTTGCTGAAAAAAATATAGCTACAAACTATTTCTCCATGACTTGGAGACACTAGTCAAATAGTTCCAACTGAAAGCAAATTTTAGAGCATATCTGAAGAGTAAATAATCAACTTTTGGAACTTGCATATTTTCAATTATGAAACTGAAATGCATATCCAGTGTTCTTAATTCTTTCAGCAAAATGAATATAAATCACATATCCCATTCAGAGAAAAATATTCTTCTCTTTTAGAAATTATTCTTACTATGATACTCAAAGAGTAAGAATTAAAGCTGAATGAAATTTGTTTATAAACTCATGGTTTCAGTATTCTTCAGATTAAAAAAACAAAATTGTTTCATATATAAAGTACCCTAAAAGTTTAATTCTGGATAGATAAACTAATGCATTTTAAAATAAGTGTAACTGAATACCAGCTTCCCCCAATAAAAAAACAGGTCAGGTAAGTCTTTCAATATGAAGTTAATAAAGATAAAAGTTTATAGAAATAATAATTAAAATGCATTAACAATAATCTCAATATTGCAGCTTGTGTTTTTCTTAGCTTTCCTAATCTCACATTTTGGTATTGATAACAGTATAAAATTAATTTCCTCAAATCTAAATATATTTTAATTAAAATCATTAGACAATATCAGATAGGAAATATATTAACTTGATCTGACTCTGTCTCATAAAACATAATTTTCATTTATATTTTATATAGTAATTCTAGCGCTATAATAGAAGCATATCAGAAATAACAGTCATGTACATGAAATATTCTCATAAGTAGAAAAGTCCATATTTAAAACACTTTTATAATGGACAACTGCTCAACTGGGCTATCTCCTCTAAAGCTTACATGTTTTCTAATCATTTCCGGGAGTGCTCAAATACTTATGGGAATAATAGTGCTGTGTCATTCCAAATTTACTGCATCTGTGTCATGTTCCAAGAAGTTACTTCATGGTACACCATTGTAAGAGATGAAGGAAAATTACTGTAGGAGAGGGGAAAAAGAAGCTACCTGCATTAGGTAGCAGTCATTTCAAATATTACAAAATAGGTCACTTAATCTTTTTCTGCCTCAAGGTAACCTTCCTACTTTATATCAGTGTTATTAAGGTATATCTGCAACAATGAAATTCCCTAGGCTCTAATAAGGTATACTAGTTAAAACCTAATGGAAATATGAATTGCCATTATTTAGCCTGAAAACTATGTTTAAGGGGTTAAAAAACATTTTTATGTGTTCTGCTCTGAATAATGAAAATATCCTGAACTTCTTTAGTTTATTTGAGCTTTAAATATTATCTAATATTGGTCTCCTTTAAATGCTTTTGGTAGTGGCAATATTTTGTTTAACAGTTGTCTGGAACTTATAAAAAGAAAAGAAAATATTCAAATGAATTTGGAAATTTTAAGTGCTGAGATGACCTAATTATAGTCAATATTTCACATGCTCTGTAATGGTTTTACAGGCAATCTGATGAAAGTACACATAAAAACAGTTTAAACAGTTTCTGGATGGATTACTAATGGTGCATTTGCACATTTTTAAAAAATTATGAGATATAGTTTTTTAGAACATAAAAATTTTAACTTCCTGTTATTATGTTTATATTATGTGAATGTATTAGTCCTAACACATATTTCTGAAAAAGGCAAATTTGTTTAGAGCAAACTACAACTTTTCTTGATTTTGAATTTACATCGGAGTCTCCTTACCCTGAGTCTTTTCAGATCACAATTATGTCAGCAATTTCCTAATGTTGGAAGGACTTTCCCAGTATTTTTTTTACCAATAAACTGAATAAGGTATACATGAACAAGGTCAACTCCCAAAAAGGATTTAAGATATGCTCCTTACAAGATAAAAACTTTTTACTTACCCCCATATATATATATATATATATATATGTATATTACTATATCACTCTAAAATGCTGAGGCACCAGTTCCAAGAAGTAACTTCAATGAAAACTGATCATCTGCTTGCCCACAAGGGTCTATCAACACTTATTGAATCATGATTGATATTTCTGGCACCAGCAGATCTCTAATTCTGCCTTGAAGAATTCTTCAGATGGTTTTGAATATCCCTAAATCTGACTCATAACCCAGCTCATTCCCAATCCACAAACCCTTCCATTGTGCCCCTGGAACTCATTGAGTGTCACCATGGTGTATTAAGCCCTTTATCCTCAGATTTTTCTCTGAACATTGCCTTCACCTCCTTCCTCTAACTTGGCTTATACTCTTTTTTAATGATATTGCTTTCCCCTTTGTAGTAGGTGATTATTATTGCTTTTATGTGCTACTTTCAGATCATCATGAGTACCCCTTTCCTCCCCCCAAAAAATCCTCTCCATTGAAATTTATGTTATTAGACTGTACCCTTACTGTCACTTCTTATGTAGCCTTCCTTTCAGTACTCCTCATTCATGGATGACTCTAATTTCTGCCTTGTTGACTTTCACTCTATCACTGTCCTGATCATAATTTCTCAAAATTACATTATCCATTTTAATAATCCATTCAAAATTCTGGCTATTTAGCTTCTTGTCCTCATTTTCATTGGTCTTTTCTTCCAGTTCACACTCCTTAGTTACTATCCTAAAACTTGTCACTCTAATGAGTGAATGACATCCCAAATCTCAACTTAATGCTAATTCTTTTTGGAACTTACCTTTCAACAATGCAACAACTATGGCATCATCTTAAATCCATTGATATTGTCCTACCATTTGCTCATTCTTTCTTACCTTTCTCTTATCCTCATTTTCCTCCTTAATTAGATGCTATGGTTAAGTTCATGTATCAAATTGGCTAGGTTATAGTGTCCAATTGTTTGGTCAAAAAGCACTGGCCTAATTTTCACTGTGTTCATGGATTGAGATTATTAGTCAGTTGAGGGCATCTATGGCTGATTACATACATTCAGTTGAGGAGCTTAAAGCAAGGATTCTTAATAATGGGTCTGTAAGCTTGAATTGAAATTCATAAAGCCATTATTCTTGTGGGGATGTGTTGGTGTGAGTATGATATATTTATTAAATAATACACAGTATAGTGTGGACTTAGTAAGGAGTCATGGTTTTCACTTAACTGGCAAAGGGGTCTATAGAACAAAAAAGGTTAAGAACTCCTGCCTTAAAAGGAAAACTGGTGATTTCAGCAGTCAGAAAGAAGAATTTCTACTACCACTTCAGCCAGCCACCCTTTCCTGAGGAATTCATTAAAAGCTTCATCAGAGTTCCCAACTCAAGCCTGCTTTGTGGAATTTAGACTTGTCAATCCTCATGGTTACATGAGCCAGGTTCTGTAATAAATCTCATAATATTTCCATACATATATATATATATATACACACACACACACACACTGTGTTGGTTCTGTTTCCTTGGAAAACCCTATCTAATACACCATCTTGGGTTTTATGACCATAATTACAATAACTAACTTGCATACAGCCTCAATTTCCTTGCCTGTCTGTTCCACCCCCCCACCCCCATCCCCGGCCCAATGCTTTCATACTCACCTGAGATAAAGCCATCTCTGTTTAATTCTAATACTCTATCTATGGTCTGTCTATTTTGCACTTGAAATAGAGTTTGCAACCTAGTTTTTGACTATGACTGGGGAAAATTCAAACAACCAGGCTTACTTTTCTCACAGTAAATTTACAATCGCACATTCAGATCACTTCTTGGTGATTCTACTGCATTTTTCTTAATTATTTAATGGTTAATGAAAACTCTCCTTCTCCTAGGTGACTATTTCACAAGTTATTTTTATATGTTCAAACTTCTAAAACCCACCTTTTTCTTCTCAACTCTGATGTTCCTTTGTCAATGTCCTGCAGCCAATGACTGAAAAGAACATATCTGTGGTTGACAACTTAAGTTTTTTGGCTCCTTACAACCAGGGAGAATGCACAGTGTGGGAACTGTGTCCATCTCAGTTAGAGGGTGTTAGGAGAGACTTATTTTAAGATTTTATCTTATGTTAGGTAATTTGGGGTAGAGTTTAAGGAAGTGAAGGAAATGGAGCTTTGATTTGGATTGGATGTTACCAGATAGTAGGGATAATCGTAAGACTGGATATCTCAAGTCTTATCTAGAAGGTGGTAGGCATGAAGCATGATTAAATATGCTATTATATGCTATTGGAAAGAAACGTTAGTCATTAATATTATCCTGGGGTGGGGGTATTCGGTATTTCTGTAGTTTGCACAGTGATAGAAATTTTGTGTGCTTTTAGAGAAGATTATGAAGTGATGAATTTATTTATTTATTTATTTTTAATTATTGGTCTCACTTATCAGAGTCTAGGGTGACCTTTCCTAATGCTGTTGTTCTGTGAGATTGTTTTATTTCAACAGAAAAACACCATGGACTAGCTGTGAATGCCAGGCCAGCTCCTATGAACACTGAGGAGTAGTTGTCAGTATTCAATTGGTTCTGAATGTCAGGAGATTCTTTTCTCTTTCACATTTCTCATTTGAGAACAAAGTATTAATCAGAAGACAACTTCTGCATCTTCCTTGTATCAAATCTACTTATCCATCATTGGACCATTACCTTTCAACCACATTTGATACACAGTTAATTGTCACTATTCTATAAAATGCAAACCCTTCATCTTGTGTGTTGGATTCCATCCCATATCACTAATTCAAGTAATTTTCTCCTACAATTTTCCTTTCTCCCTTCTAAAACTTTAATAAAATTCCTCTATACAGTGCCATCCCTATAGACACACAAATATTCTGCTTTATCTCCCATGTTAACAATAAATTTGAAAAATCAAACTTCCCTTGATTCTTTATCTTACTTCAAGTCCTACAGTTTTGCTCTCCTTTCATACAAAATTAGTCAAATACTGCACATATTCACACTCATCAACTCATTTCCTCCTATTCTCCTTAAATCTCAACCAATCAGGAAATTACCCCCAGCATTCTACTGAAGCAGCTACCAGCGTGATCACTAACGACTTACATATTGCCCAAGCTATTCCTTAGTTCTCAGCCACGGTTTTATTTGACTGATAGCAGCATTTAATGTAACTTTCTCAATTTTGAAACACTACTTTGTTTTAGCTTTGCAATACATAAATATCTTTGTTTTCTTCCTATTTTCTTAGTGTCATTTATTGGATCCTTTTCTTGCTGACCTCCAAGTTTTGAAGTCACTCCCTAGCTGATCATGTTCAGATTATTTGCCACATACAGAGAAATAACTTCAATATATTGTCTCCATTGCAGACATTTCCCCTCAATTTTGGATATGTAGCCATATATTCATCCAGTATTTCCACTTATTTCTCAAATATGGTATGATTTAAGCTCTTCTCTTTATTATCCCAGTAAGTAGGACTGTGTCTGATAACTCTTAGCATCATAGGAATCTGTCTAAACCAGTCTTTCCATTTCCAGTAGGGCATGATACATACTACATTTTCCTGACTTTCTTTCCACATGATTTCCTGTTAGTTTCTGCTGATGTGAGACTGGCAGGAGATTGGAAGATGGGAGGTAGTAGAGCAGATTTTTATGGCTTATTAGAGTGTTTCTGACAATGCTTTTTCCAAGGAAGATGGTAGAAGTGGCAGTATTGAGGAAAACTTAGGGAGCAGGAGAAACAGTAGTGACAGGAAAAAGGGTGTGGTCAGAGTAGTTAAAAAAAGTAGCAGCTGCACTGAGTATGGACAATGCCCTCTGTTTACAGCTTAGCCAGTTCAAAGTCATCAAGAGAAGCTTCAGTTGGGACAGAAATCCTGGGCTTTGAGTAACAATTGCCTATAAGTAACACTTCCTTGTGAGTAACATTTCCCTTATGCTACTCTATTCCTGATGGTAATAGTGACTTCCCGCAGTTATTCATTATTTGGGAATCCTACTATACCTTTTTTCCTATAGTCCCTCAATTATACTTTTGAAAAACTATTTCTCTAAATTAAATTACCTTTGTTTAAATTCCTAGAGTAGTTTCTGTTTGCATGATTGAACACGGACTGATAAAGTACTGAGCCAGGAGGGCTCTGAGAAAACAGTTCCTCTGGGATTAGTTGTCTGACATAATTGGGCTTGAAAAAAGTAATGACATCCTTATCAGTGGAAAATAAACTAGAAAAGAATTTGATGTCACCTAGAGATATATGTAGTGCCTAAAGACTTTGTTCTCCTTTTCCAAGAGAGTGAGCAAGTCTTCCCTTGTACAAAGGATAGCTCTACCCTATTAAAAAGAAGCACGCTGTTGTTGTTATTCTCTTTTTTGAGCAACCAAAGTAGTGGACAGTGCCAAACGGTGTCTTGTTTTTCATCTCCACTCTGACCCTTTCTATCTTTTTTACTTCCAAGGCAGAAAGCCTATAAATTACATTTCTCAGTCTCCTTTGCCAGCTGGCTTCCCCTTAAATTCTTCCAATGGAAGACAATGGCAAAGATTTAAATGCAGAAGGAAAGGAAAAGCCAAGCCATTTGTCCTGCTTTCTAAAGTAAATAATCTTTAACTAATTATAAATTATTGGTTAGGTTTGAACTGTAGTAATAATTCCAAAATCTCATTGGTTTATTTATTATTCAGACTTTATGTTCATCACTGGGTCATTTGTAGATTATATTCCATGTCATCTTAACTCAGAGATGCAGAGTTATAGAACTCCACCACTTAGAGCTTTGCTGTTGGTTGAGGAGGTAGAAGTAAAGATTGTAGGTGGTGAACTGGCCCTTAGAACTTTGTTTCATTCTCATTGACTGAAGAAAGTCACCTGGCCCTACCTATCTCCCAATTTGTCAAGAACCTGAGAATATTTTTCTAATAGCTTTATAAACATTATATTTCCTTTTCACTACATGAATTTCTTGTGCTTCTAACATCTTTGTAAATAATTATAGCATTTTAATAGTATGAAAATTCCTGTGCTTAAAACAAAACAAGGGGCTGGCTGGATAGCCCAGTGGATAGGGCACCGGCATACCATATGGGAGGCCCCGGGTTCGGTTCCCAGGGACCTCTCCTAGCAGGCAGACCGCCTTGAGAATGGCAAGCTGCCACGGGCGGGCCAGAGCCGCCGTGGGCAGGGCAAAAAGCTGCCATGGATAGGCAAAAGCTGCCACGGGCAGGGCAGGTCGCCCACGAATGGAGCACAGCCAGCCACCC
>PVKH010013724.1:0-16743 GCA_004027955.1 Chaetophractus vellerosus
AAGCATCCAGATGACATAAGGAGTTGAGACAATTAATCATAAATGTTCCAAAAACTCTCCTTAAATTCAATGAGATAGTTAAAGAGATTAAGGATATTAAGAAAACCCTGAGTGAGCACAAAGAAGAACTTGAAAGCATACATAGAAAAACAGCAGATCTTATGGGAACGAAATGTATGATAAAATAAATTAAAAATACACTGGCAGCATATAACAGCAGATTTGAGGAGGCAGAAAGGATTGGTGAGCTTGAACACATGGTCCCTGAAAGCAAGCATACAATAGAAGAGATAAAGAAAAGAATGGAAAATATTGACCAGGGTCTCAGGGAACTAAATGATGGCAAGACACCTGCAAACATGTATTTCATTTGTGTCTCAGAAAGAGAAGAGAAGGGAAAAGGGGCAGAGGAAGATCTGAAGGAATAATGGTAGAAAAGTTCACAACCCTACTGAAGGGCATAGATTTCCTAGTCCAAGAAACAAAATGTACTCCCATCTGAATAAATCTAAATAGACCTACTCAGAGACACATACTAATCATTATGTCAAATACCAAAGACAAAGAAAGAATTCTGAGACCAGCAAGAGAAAAGCAATGTATAACATACAAGGGATACCCAGTAAGATTAAGCACCAATTTCTCATCAAAACCCTGGAGGCAAGATAGCAGTGCATGATGTATTTAAGATACTGCAAGGGGAAAACTGCCAGTCAGTTTTTCTGGCAATATCTAGCAAAATTGTCTTTCAAAAATAGAGGAAGTTTAGAATAGATAAAGAGAAACTGAGAGAGTTTATAACAAAGAAACTGGTTTTGCAGAATATTCTAAAGGAAGTGCTACAGTCTGAAAAGTCTCTCTCAGGAGAGAGAGTCTTGGAAGACAGTCTAGAAATGAAGATTATATTAGTAAAAGTGATTACAAGTTTAAAAATATTGGTGAAAACAAAATATGACTGATAAAACCAAAAGGTCAAAATGGGTAGAGTAAGAATTGTCTTTACAGTAATAATATTGAATATTAATGGACTAAATTCTCCAATCAAAACACTGGTGGAATGGGTAAGAAAATACGAGCCATCTATATGCTGTCTATAAGAAACTCACTGGAGACCAAGGATACCAATAGATTGAAAGTTAAAGGATGGAAAAAGATATTCCATGCATGCAGTAACCAAAGAAATTGCTGTAGTAGCTATATTTATATCAGATGAAATAGATTTTAAAAGCAAAACTCTTATTAGAGACAAGGAAGGATATTATTTATTAACAGAAGGGGCAATTCACCAGGAAGAAATACCAATCATAAGTGTATATGCACCTAACCAGGATGCCTCAAATTACATGAGGTAAACCCTTGCAAAATTGAAGGGAGAAATAGATGTCTCTATAATAATAGTTGGAAACTTCAATACACCACTCTCAGAGCTGGACAGAACATCTCGGCAAATGATCAATAAAGAAACAGAGAGCTTGAATAATATGATAAATGGACTAAACTTGATAGACATATACCAAACATTACACATCAAAACAGCAGGATATACATTCTTTCCAAGGGCTCATGGATCTTTCTCCAGGATTGATAGACCTTATGTTGGGTCACAAAGCAGATCTCAAGAAATTCAAAAAGATCAAAATTATACTAAGCACTTCTTCTGATCATAATGGAATAAATTTGGAAATCTACAACAGAGAGAGAAAGGAAAATTCACAAATATTTGGAGGTTAAACAGCACACTCTAAAATAATCAGTGGGTCAAAGAAGAAATTGAAAGAGAAATCAGGGCCCGGCTAGATAGCTCAGTGGATAAAGAGCTCGCCGGTGTACCACATGGGAGGCCCCGGGTTCGGTTCCCCGGGACCTCTCCGAGCGGGCAGACGGCCTTGAGAAAGGCAAGCCGCCGTGGGCGGGGCAGAGCCGCCGTGGGCAAGGCAAAAAGCCACCACGGGCAGGGTGGAGCCCCCACGGGCATGGCAAAGTCACCCGTGAAAAGCGGAGCTGCTGCCTGCGAACTGCGGAAGCCAAGCAGCCCGCAAAAAACATGGAGGACTGCTGCCCGCAAAACATGGAGCGGAGCCACCCGTGGGAAGGGAATGGAGCCACCCTCGAACAGAATGAGCCACCGCCGTGGAGGGCCGACTCGGCGCGTCGCCGCGGGGACGGGGGGAGACAAGAAGCAGACATAGAAAAACACAGAAGAGTGGACACACAGCAAGAGCAAGCAGAAAGGGGGGGGGATATGTAATAAATAATAAATAAATCTTTAAAAAAAAAAAAGAGAAATCAACAACTATCTTGAGACAAATGAAAAGAAGAACACAACATATAAGAACCTATATGTTGCAGTGAAGGCAGTGCTGAGAGGGAAATTTATAGCTCTCAATGTTTACATTGAAAAAGAAGAATAACCTAAAATCAATGACCTACCTACACAGCTCGGGGAAATAGAACAGACAACTATTGCCAAAGCAATCAGAGGGAATAAAATAACAAAGATCAGAGAAGAAATGGATGACATTGAGATAAAACAACAACAACAACAACAACAGAGAGAATTAACAAAACCAAAAGTTGGTTTGTCAAGAAGAGGAACAAAATTGACAAATCCTTAGCTAGAAAGACAATGGAAAAAATAAGATGCAAATAAATAAAATAAAAAATGAAAACGGGGACATTATTACTGACCCATAGAAATAAAAGAGATCATAAAAGGATACTATGAACAAATGTAGATGAAATGGAAAAATTCCTGGGACTGTATGAACAACCTACATGGACCCTAGGAGAAATAGAGGACCTCAACAAACCAATCACAAGTAAAGAGATTGAAAGAGTTATCAAATAACTCCCCAAAATGAAAAGCCCAAGACCAGATGATTTCACTGATGAGTTCTACCAAGCATTCAAAGAAGACTTAATACCAACCTTATTCAAACACATCCAAAAAATTGAACAAGGAACACTGTCAAATTCATTCTATCAAGCTAATATCACCTTAATACCAAAGCCAGATGAAGATATTACGAAAAAAAAAATTGCAGACCCATTTACCTAATGAATATGGATGCAAAAATTCTCAAAAAAATACTAATCAAATCCAACAACACATTAAAAGAATTATTTATCATGAACAAGCGGGTTTTATAGCAGGCATGCAAGGGTGGTTCAACACAAGAAAACCAATCAGTGTAATACACCACATTAATAAATCACAGAATAAAAATCACATGTTCCTATCGATTGATGCAGAAAATGCTTTTGGCAGCATCCTTTCTTGATAATAATACTACAAAAGATAGAAATTGAAGGAAATTTTCTCAACATAATCTAGGCCATATATGAAAAATCCACCACTAACATTGTACTCAATGTCCAAAGATTGAAAGCTTTTCCACTGAAATCAGGCACAAGACAAGGATGCCCATTCACCACTGTTGTTCAATATAGTGCTAGAGGTTCTAGCTTGCGCAATCAGTCAAGAAAAGAAATAATAGGCATCCAAACTGGAAAGGACAAAGTAAAATTCACAGATGATATGATCCTATAACTAGAAAGTCCCAAAAAATCTGCAACAAATCTGCTAGAGCTAATAAAGGATTTCAGCAGAGTGGCAGGATACAAGAGTAATATGCAAAAATCAGTACAGTCTCTATACACTACTAAGGCACAATCTGAGGAGGAAGTCAGGAAAAACTTCCATTTACAATAGCAACTAAAAGAATGAAATATTTAGAAATGAACTTAACCAAGAACATAAAGCACTTGTATTCAGAAAACTACAATGCATTGCTCAAGAAATAAAAAGAACTAAATAAATGGAAGAACATTCGTGTTCATGGATTAGAAGACTAAATATCATTAAGATGTCAATTCTAACCAAATTGATATACAGATTAAATGCAATCCTGATACAAATCCCACCAACATTTTTTTAATGGAAAACACAATTATAAAATTAGTTTGGAAGTGTAAGGGGCACTGAATATCCAGAAACATCTTAAAAAAGGAAGAGCAGAATTGGAGGTCTCTCACTTCTGGACTTTAAATCATAGTATCTAGCTACAGTGGTGAATCAGCATGGTACTGGCATAAAGATAAACATATAAACCAATGAAACTGAACTGATGTTTCAGAAACATACCCTCACATACATGGTCAAGTGATTTTTGACAAGGCTGTCAAACCTACCCACCTGGGTAAGAACAGTCTATTCAACAAATGGTGCTGGGAGAGCTGGATATACATATACAAAAGAAATAAAGAGGACCCCTCTCACATCTTACACAAATATTAACTCAAAGTGGATCAAAGACCTAAATATAAAAGCTAGAGCCGTAAAGCTCCTAGAAGTGAATGTAGGCAAATGTCTTCCAGACCTGGTAGTAGGTGGTAGATTCTTAAACCTCACATTGAAAGCACAAGCAACAAAAGAAAACATGGATAAATGGAACCTCCTCAAACTTAAACACTTCTGTGATTCAAAAGTCTTCGTGAGGAAGGTGAATAGGCAGTCCACTAAATGGGAGAAAATATTTGAGAATCAAATATTCGATAAGAGTTTGATTTCCATTCTACATAACGAAATCTTACAACTCAACAATGAAAGAGCAAGTAATCCAATTTAAAAATGGGCAAAAGACAGGTATTTCTCCAAAGAGAAAATACACATGGTCAAAAAGCACATGAAAAAATGTTCAATATCACTAGCTATTAGGGAAATGCAAATCAAAACGACAATGAGATATCGTCTCACCCTGCATAGAATGGCCACTCTTTAAAAAGCAGAGAACTATAAGTGCTGGAGAGGATATGGAGAAATAAGAACACTCTTTCACTGTTGGTGGGAATGCAAAATTGTGCAACCTTTGTGGTGGACAATTTCTCGAGAAGCTAAATATAGAACTGTCATATGTTACAGCAATTCCTCTGCTAAGAATATATACAGAAGAACTGAAAACTGATGTAAGAGATTTGCACACGGATGTTCATAGCAACATTATTCACAATTGCCAAAAGTTTGAAACAACCCAAGTGTCCATCAACTGATGAATGGATAAACAAAATGTGATATAAACATACAATGAAATACTACGCTGCTGTAAGAAAAAATGAAACTGGGACCCATATGATAACATGGATGAACCCTCAAGATATTATGCTAAGTGAAATGAGCCAGACACAAAAGGACAAACATTGCATGGTTTCACTGATATGAACTAAATACAAAGAGTAAAGGCATGTAGTTAAAACCTAGAATATAGGTTTTTTAGGGTATAAGAAGAGTGCTGAGAAGGAGTACGGATGCTTAATGTATGTAGAAGTTTTAATTAAGTTGACTGTAAATGTGTGGAAGTGGATAGAGTTGATGGCTACATTAGAGTGAGTAGAACTAACACAAATGGTTTATAAATGGGATTATGGTTGAAAAGGGTAGTATAGGGATGAAAATGCCAATTGACAGAAGTTAGAGAATAATCTAGGCACTGAATAACAGAGTGAACCCAAAGGTGGATGAGAATTGTGGTTAAAAATACAAATACAAGAGTGCCCATCTATGAACTAAAACAAATGCACATCAGTATTGCAAGGTGGTAACAATGCAGAGAAGCATGGTCAAAATAAAATTAATGTAACCTATGGACTATAGTCAACAGCAATGCTGTAATATTCTTGCATCAATGCCAGAGATGTACTGTGTTAATAATAGGAGGTTATGGAAAATAAACCAAATGTATTCTATAGATCATAGTTAGTGGTAATAGTCTGATGATATTATCTCATAATTTGTAACAAATGCTCCACAACAATGTAGTGTGTTGGTGGAGGAGTGTTGTATGGGAATTCCATACATGTGTATATTGCTTTTTAAGTTCACAAATTTAATTAAATATATTTTTAAAAATTAAAGGTGAGATTTTTCTGGAGACATTGCAAAGAAGGGAGGTCCAGGACTCAGTCTTTCCACTATGACAAGTATAACACAGGCAGGAACTGTCTGAAACAACTAATTTGAAACTCTAGAGGCCAGAAAATCATGTACAGTTCACAGAGAAGAGCAAGAGGAAGAGGCTAATATATTACAATAAGGAACTATAAATTGCTCTATCTGTGCAGCAGCTACCGGTACCCATCCTCCACTCTCACAGCAGGCTGTTGCAGGGTCCAGTCCCTGGCTAATGGCTGGTGACAGAAAGGGATGTAAAAATCTTCCCCAAGAGCAGAGCTGGGCATGGCCAATCACTGATCACAGCTTTTCATTAGCGAATTCAGATTGCTGGGTCCCAGCTTTAAGCCAGCTATTTTTTCAACCCACCCTGGACAAAGGAGGCAGCAGCCATTGTTTCAACTCTCCCTGGACAAGGTGGAAGCAGTGGAGATTTAAAGATGCAGGGCTTCATCAAGGTTGTGGGAGAAAGTTAGCTGAAGGGCTACATTTGCTGGGCAAGCCAGCCCTGTTTTGGCAGGGTGAAGACCCAACTGGGAGAATCCTCCCCAGAGGGTCCCTCTTCCCAGAATTTGCCCTCCAGGCAAAAGCAGCATGAGACAATGAAGGGTGTGTAAAAGCTACAGAAGCTGATAGTATGGGACAAAGGTCTCTGGGTTTCAGATATCTGGGAGAGGGAGGGTTGTCCCCTAGGAACAGAGGGGACAACTAAACTCCTCTAAACAGAGGAACTCTGAAACAGCTAACAAGCAAAAGCCCATGACAAGACAGAGGTTCTGTAAAACAGGGAAAACCCCACACAGTATATTTTCCTTGGGCAGACCTTCCTGAGAGGATGGCTGAAGCTCAAGACAATCTCTGTCTGGTCACCAGCTGGTTACAAAACCAGGAAACAAAAATCCCAAGGAATAAATTCCAGAGTTAATATTTTAAAATATTAAAATGCACAGTGTGCAACAAAGTACAAAACAGACAAAGAAACAAGAAATGATGGCTCAACCAAAGGAAGAAGATGAATAGAAAACACCAATAAAGAAAACAAGAAATTGGAAATACCAAACAAAGCCTTTAAAGAAAAGATCTTAAACATGCTTAAGAAGATGAAGGAAAGAACAGATAAAGAACTAGAGGATATCAGGAAAACAATGAATGAACAATATGAGAGTTAAGTAAAGAGACAGAAATTTTTTAAAGGAACCAAACAGAACTACGAGAGCTGAGGAAGACAATAATTGAAATGAAAAATGCCTGGGGGTTAACCAGAGCAGAATGGAGCAGGCAGAAGAAAGAATCAGTGAAAATATACTGGAATGAGTCAGGCTGAAGAGCAAAAAGAAATATTACAAGTGAAAACAAACTAAGATAGCTATGGGACATCATCAAGTGCACCAATATATGCATTATGGGAGTCCCATAAGGAAAAGAAAGAGAGTAAGGGACAGAGGAAGCGTCAAAGAAATAAGGACAGAGAGCTTCCCAAATATAACAAGATGGGAATATGTACATCCAAGAAGCTCAGAGAACACTAAACAGGATAAACATGAAGAAAAACACACCTGTCATTTATTTAGTACACCAACAAATGCAAAGGAGAAGGGGAGAGTTCTGAGAGCTGCAAGAGAAAGGCAATTTGTTACATATTAGGAGGTTCCAATAAGATTGAGGGCCAATTTCTCATCAGAAACTATGGAAGCAAGAAGGTAGTGGGTTAAAATACTTAAAGTGCTAAAGGAAAACAATTGCCAGCCAAGAATTTTATATCTGGAGAGACTCTCTTTCAAAAATTAGGTAGAGATTAATACATTCTCAAATAAACAAAAGCTGAGGGAGTATATCACCACTAGACCTGTCCTATAAGTAATGCTGAAGGGTAGTCTTCAGACTCCCCTTTTTACTTCCTACAGGTGCTAAAATGCAAATGCATAAAAGTAATGATAAATCTAGGTTTTTGGATGTATGATGTACAAAGGCATAAGTGGTAGTAAGTACAAAATTAGTGAGTGGATAGTGGAACAGAGGGTCCGTAGGAAAGGTATATGTGCCTGCATTAAAGATACGCTGTTATCAAACCAAATATAATTGATATATATTTAGGATGTTAAATTTTTTTTTAAAGATTTTATTTATTTTATTACATATCTCCCCTTCCCCCTGCAGCGGCGACGCGCCGAGAGTGGTCACCGCGCAGGCGCGGCTCTCCCCGCCCGTGGACGGTCTCCGCGTCCGTTCACGGCCGGCGCTTGATTCAGTTCGTGGGTGGCTGGCTGCGCTCCATTCGCGGGCGACCCGCCCTGCCCGTGGTGGCTCCTGCCCTGTCCGTGGCAGCCTCCCGCCCTGCCCACGGCGGCTCCGGCCCGCCCATGGCGGCCCGCCACTCCCAAGGCGGCCTGCCCGCCAGGAGAGGTCCCCGGGAACCGAACCCAGGGCCTCCCATGTGGTACGCCAGCCCCCCCATCCACTGGGCTATCGAGCCGGCCCCAGGATGTTAAATTTTAACCCTATGATCACCACAAGGAAAAATGATGAAAAATAGATCCAGATAGAAATGAGAAATCACTCAATATGGTACAACACAAGACAGCAAATAAATATAAAAATAAGCTTTAACAGAAGTGAGGAACAAACAAGGTATAAGACTTACAAAGACTAAATAACAAAATGGCAGAAAACCTGTATTATTACTAGTGAATTTAATTGTAAATGGATTAAACTCTCCTATCAAAAAGCAGAGCCTGACAGAATGTATCAAAACAAAAAAATCTTAACCCAGCTATATATGCTTTCTGCAAGAGAGTCACCTTAAAGTCAAAGATACAAGTAGGTTGATGGTGAAAGGATAGAAAAAATATATACCATGCAAGTAGTAACCAAAGAGAGCTGGGGTGGCTATACTAATATCCGATAAAATAAGACTTAAAGTCAAAAACGGCTACAAAAGACAAAGATGGTCATTACATACTGTTAAGGGGGACAATTCAACAGGAAGATATCACAATTATAAACATATATTACCGAACAGCAGAGCCCCAAAATGTATGAAGCAAATACTGACAGATTTGAAGAGAGAAATTCACAGTTCTACATTAATAGTAGAAGATTTAACACACCACTTTCAATAAAGGATAAAACATCTAGTTAGAAGATCAATAAGGAAGTACAGGACTTGACTGATACATTAAACCAACTAGACCTAACAGACATTTAGAGAACACTGCAACCAAGGAAAACAGAATGCACATTCTTCTTTAATGCCCATGGATCATTCTCCAGGATACGCCATAAATTGGGTTACAAAACAAGTATCAATAATTTCAAAAATATTGAAATCATACAATGTATATTCTTTGACCACAATAGAATGAAGCTAGCAATCAATAATAGAGAAAGGAAGGGAAAACTTTCAAATATGTGGAAATTAAACAACATACTTGTAAACAACCAATGGATTTAAAGAGGAAATCAGAAGTGAACTTAGGAAATATCTTGAGGTGAATGAAAATGAAAATACAACTTAAAAAAGCTTATGGGATACAACAAAGGCAAAGCTGAGAGGAAATGTTAAAGCTCTAAATGCTTACATTAAAAAAAGAAGACAGACATCAAATCAGAGACCTAACCTCAAAACTGGAAGTATTAGAAAAAGAAGAGCATGCTAAACCCAAAGCAAGCAGGAGGAAGGACATAAAAACGAGAGCAAAAGTAAATGAAATAGAAAGCAAAAAAGAAATATAGAGAATAAACAAAACCAAAAGTTGGTTCTTTGAGATCAACAAAAGCAACAAAACTTTAGCTAAACTAACAAAGAAAAAAGAGAGAGGATGCAAATTAAAAAATCAGAAATGAGAAGGGGACATTACTACCAATCCTGTTGAAATAAAAAAGAACTATAACAGATACTATGAGCAACTGTATGCCAATAAATTGGATAACCTTGATGAAATGGCTGAATTCTTAGAAACACACAAACTATATACATTGACTCAAGAAGAAATAGGAGATCTCAACAAACCAATTCCTAGTAAAGAGATTGAATCAGTAATCAAAAACCTCCTTACAAAGAAAAGCTCAAGACCAGATGGCTTCACAGGGGAAGACAACCCCAATTCTGCCCAAACTCTTCCAAAAAAATTAAAGAGGAGGGAACACTCCTTAACTCATTCTATGAGGCCAACATCTCCCTCATACCAAAGCCGAAAAAAGATACCACAAGAAAACTACAGACCAATATCTCTTATGAATATACATGCAAAAATATACAACAAAATATTAGCAGACCAAATCAAGCAGCATATTAAAAGAATTATAAACCATGATCATTTGGATTTATCCTTGGTATGCAAGGTGGCTTCCACTTAAGAAAATCAGTTACTGTAATACACCACATTAACAGAATGAAGGAAAACAATCACATGATCATCACAATTGATGCAGAAAAGGCATTTGATAAAATGCAGCACCCTTCTTTATAAAACCATTTAGAACACCAGAAATGGAAAGAAACTTACTCAACATGATAAAAAGCATATATGAAAAGCCCACAACTAACAATCTACATAACAGTAAAAAACTGAAAACTTTCACTCTAAGATCAGGAACACGACAAGGGTGCACATGGTCACCACTGTTATTCAAGATTGTACTGGAAATTCTTGCCAGAGCAAGAAAAAGAAATAAGATACACCCAAGCTAAAAAGAAAGAGGCAAAACTTTCCCTATTTGCAAATGATATGATCTTACGTACAGAAACCGAAAATCCTCAGTAAAGCTTCTAGAACTAATAAATGAATTCAGCAAGGTGACGGGGAGGGAAGGCAGGGACAAACAATACCCCAAAATCAGGAGTATTTCTATTCCCAAGCAAGAACAATCAGAAAAAGAAACTAAGAAAAAATTCCCTTCAAAATAGCAAATCAAAGAAACAAATATTGAGGAATAAATCTAACCATGAATATAAAGGACTTGTACTCAGAAAACAACAAAATATTACTAAAAGAAATTAAAGAAGACCTAAATAAATGGAAGGATAGTCCGTGTTCAGGTGTTGGAAGACTACCATTAAGATGTCAATACTACACAAAGCAATTTATAGCTTCATTGAAATCACATTCAAAATTCTATTAACCTTCTTTGCAGAAATGCATAAGTCAATCATCAAATTTATATGGAAGGGTAAGGGGTCCCAAATGGCTAAAGCCATATTGAAAATAAGAATAAAGTTGGAGGGCTCCTACTTCCTGATCTTAAAACTTATTACAAAGCCACACCACAGCAACCACAACAGCATGGTACTGGCACAAGAAGAGACATATACACCAATGGAATAGAATTGAGAGCTCAAAAATCAACCTCATATTTATGGCCAACTGTTTTTGACAAGGTGGCAGAGACCACTCAACTGGGAAATAATAGTCTCTTCAACAAATGTGCTGGGAAAATTGGATACCCATTTGCAAAATAGAAGAATCCCTACCACATACCATATATAAAAATAACTCAAAATGGATCAAAGATCTGAATATAAGAACTAGAACAGTCAAACTTCTAGAAGAAAATATAGGGAAGCATCTTCAGGATCATGTATTAGGCAATGGTTTCTTAGACCGTAAACCCAAAGCACAAGCAAAAGAAAAAAACAGAAAAATGGAACCTCATCAAAATAAAATAAAAAGCCCTCTTGTTCCTCAAAAACCTTATCATGAAAGTAAAAACACAATCTACACAATGGGAGAATATATTTGGAAACCACATATCCAACAAAGTATTAATATTCAATATATATAATGAAATCCTTCATCTTAACAAAAACACCAACAACCCAATTAAAAATGTGCAAAAGACATGAACAGATAACTCTCCAAAGAAGATATACAAATGGCCAGAAAGCACATAAAAAGATGCTCAACATCACTAGCCATCAGGAAAATGTAAATCAAAACCACAATGAGATACCGTTTCGCACCCATTAAAATGGCGGCTCTTTAAAAAATGGCAAATAACAAGTGTCAAATAGGATGCAGATAAATAGAAACATTCATTCATTCATTGCTAGTGGAAATGCAAAATGGTGCAACTGCTGTGGAAGACATTTTGGTAACTTCTCAGAAAGCTAAGTATAGAACCAACTACCTTATGACCTAGCAACATCATTACTAGGTATACACCAAAAAATAAATTGAAAGCATGGGCTCAGACAGTTATTTGCACACTGATAGTCACAGCAGCATTATTCACAATTGCCAAAAGATGGACGCAACCTAAGTGTCCATCAACTGATGAATGGATAAATAAAATGTGGTATATACATACAATTGAATATTATTCAGCTGTAAAAAGGAATGAAGTCCTGAAACATGTGACAACATGGACGAACCCTGAAGACATCTTGTTGAATGAAATAAGCCAGACACAAATGGACAAATATTGTATGATCTCACTGATTTGAAGCCATTAGAATAATTAAGCTCATAGAGTCAGAATCTAGAATATAAGTTACCAGGAGACAGAATGGGGATAGGGAGTTGTAAATTAACGTTAAAAATGTACAGATCTCTTATTTGGGATGATGGAAATGTTTTGGTAATGGATAATGGTATTTGTAGCACTTGAGAACATAATTAATAGCACTGAAATATATATGTATTATATTGTGTATATGGTAACATAATAAAAATTTTGAGAAAATCCATGGAACTATACTACACAAAGAGTGATCCCTCAGTTAAACCAAGGACTTTAATTGAAAGTACAACTATAAAAATATGTTATCATCAATTGTAACAAATGTTCCACTCCAAAGCAAGGAGTTGGTGGTACAGTGGTACATGGAAATTCTGTATTTTAGAGATTATTGTTCTGTAAATACACAACTTTACTGATAAAAATAATTTGATTAAAGGTGAGACATTTGAAGACATGACATACGAGGTGATAACTAATTTCCAGAGGTATTGACTATTCTGCATGGCCGTAGAGGGCAGAATAAATACCAGTGAAAGGATAGGGTAATTAAGAAAATATATTTTAATAACATAAAAGATATTTAGTTTAATAATATAAAAGAATATGATTTAATATATGAAAGAATATCATAATTATAAAGGAAATGAAACAGGCTGCTGGAGGATGTGCTGCTGAGTTCCTTTTCACCAGATGTAGAAGCTATTTTAGAAAAGGTCCATAAACATGTTCCACCTCTTATGTAAAGGAATCCATTAAAAGAAAGAGGAAACAATTCTGAGATCTGATGATTCTTTCATTTCCTAAAGGCAGTTTCAGAAAAATGTTTTGCAACAGGTTCTCCACCTGCTCACCTTGCATGCTTTTCAGGACTTGGGAATCGTCCTGAATGACACTGCAAAGACAGATATAGGCCATTATATAGCTTCCCATAACCTGCAGAACTGTATGGGAGAGAGTGTAAACTACAATGTAAACTATAATCCATGCTCGGTGGCAATGCCCCAAAATGCATTTATCAATTGCAATGAATGTACCACACTAAAGAAGGATGTTGTTTATGTGGGAAAATGTAGGATGTGTGGGGAGCGGGGCATATGGGAATCCCTATATTTTTTTATGTAACATTTATGTAATCTAAGTATCTTTTAAAAAATAAAAATAAATATTTATTTTTTAAAAAGCCATTTGAGAGTAAGTGTTATTTAATCTGCATCTGTTCTCAAATTAGAATATAGAGCTGTAGTTGCAGAATCCTTCAATGCTATTCAATTTGTTTTACTGATTCAAGTCAGTGCATGGTGACTGATGGTGGTGGTATGACTCGAAGTGTATGTACATATGTAGAAAAGAATCTACACCAAGGAAATTTCTTTTTTGAATCTCAAAATATTTGTTTATATGTTTCATGTTTAAATTTGAGGAAAGTTTTGCATTGCATTCTAAAATATAAAAATATACTTTAATATAATAAAAATGACAAATTATGGCCTATTTAAATTACTGTCTAGCCATCTAATCTCCAAGTACAATTACCCTCCCTATTTATTCTGTAGCTTCACATAACTACTGCTGCACCCTAGTTTGAGAAACACAGAGTTAAGTGGTTGAATGATTTCTGTATAAAGATGGTATTGTGCTGGCTGACAATTACTTATATGCCATCTTTCAGCATCACATCCAAGTTCTCTTGGGAGCTTAGTATAAGATTCAAAAGCATAGTTGGAAAACAGAGTCAAATATCTACCATTTTTAAGAGTTTAGAAGGAACCTCTATTAAATTGTAGCATTTTGTAAGGTAGAATTAAAATAAATGGCAATTTAATAAAACATAAAAGATGTTTTAAATATGTTTGGAGATGATTTCATATAACTCCCTACTAATACTTTTGAAAATACTGATAAAATGGGATATTTTCTTTTACATTCAAGTTATTAAAATTACTACAGGGGCCGGCTCCATAGCCCAGTGGATAGGGCACTGGCATACCACATGGGAGGCCCCGGGTTCGTTTCCCGGGGACCCCTCCTAGCGGGCAGACCGCCTTGAGAATGGCAAGCCGCCATGGGCGGGCCAGAGCCGCCGTGGGCAGGGCAAAAAGCTGCCACGGACAGGCAAAAGCCGCCACGGGCAGGGCAGGTCGCCCGCGAATGGAGCGCAGCCAGCCACCCGCGAACTGAAAGCCGGCTGTGAACAGACGCAGAAGCCGCCCACAAGCGGGGAAAGCCGCGCCTGCGCAGTGACCACTCTCGGCGCGTCGCCGCAGCGGGGGGGGTGGGGGAGGGGAGATATGTAATAAAATAAATAAATCTTTAAAACAAAAAAAATTACTACAGACAAGAATAGGTAACTACCACAATAACTATAGAATAAACTGAATAAATGCTAAAGAAATCTACCAAAAGGATATTTGTTATACAAAGGTTTATAGTGAAAATTAATAAATAATAATAATAGTGGCCATTCTACCTACAATTTTCAGAGTGTGAAAAAGAACACTGCCTAACTTATTGATGAAATAAGTATGACCTTGGTATTGAAACCTGATGAATGCAGCACGAAAATGATAACACTTTATGAATACAATATATTTAGGAAATCTATATTGAAAACGTGTGAAACGTTATCCAATTGTGTAATAAGGGAATAATCCTTTATTGTTGCCAGATTTTGCATAGGTCCTTGACTAAACTGCAAGAAACGAATTTCAAGAGCATGCCATGCTGATTAGGCCAGTAATTTATTGAGGTAAGGAGGGAAGAGAAAGGGGAGAAAATAACAGATCATGGGTCCCAGAGAGAGGAAGGGGCTGAAGAGTGATAAAAAAGGCCAATTTACAGACTACAAATTGCCCATTAGAGATTATAAATGCCCAGGTTCTACTTGCGTGTTGATCCACGCAGGGGCAAAGGAGGCCAGAATAGGGGTCAAAAGGCAAGAGAGGGCCAGTTTGTCCTCTGCGCTTGCTTTTTAAACCATTAATTATTTCTGCCTTTTTACTAATGACATGGCAGGTGTTCCAGCTGTTTGCTGTTTTGATGGATTACCCCACCCATCAATCCCCCAGAAGGGCCCAATGATAAGGCCCTTAGAGAATACACGGGACTTCTTCTGGCTTCTGGAGGAAATCTCATTCCGAATGGGATTTCTCACAAGAGTCTTCCAGCAGCCATCTTGGGCATATTGATGTCCAGGTGGACTTCTTGACAGGTTCCGCATCTGTTTATTGATTCCCTATCTAGCCTGCTTCACTATGATTAAGTAATAATTATCTCAAGATGGCAAGCATAATGTAATGTACTATACATCTCAACAGTGTATCAAAGAAGAAAATCCACATAATCATCTCAAAAGCAAAAGATATGTAACAAAATTTAATAACCATTCCCACTTTTTAAAAACCTATTTAAAAACTAATAGTAGTATTTTCTTTAATTCTTGTACAAAATGTCTGTTTCAAGCCAACACCTTCAAGAGGTGTTTTCTTAATATATGAAACAAAACAAGTGTGGCTGTATGTACCATTATCATTTATCTTTATTCTATAAATTCTGGCAACATTCATAATAAAAGTTAAAACTATGGAAAATTAGGATACTAAAATTTATTATAAATAAATTTCTTTTAATCAACTCTAAAAAACAATCAGAATTAATGAGAAATCATTAAAGAGGTAGGAAACAATAAAAACAAACAAAATAAGTAGCTTTGTTATGTAGCAGTCATAACCAGTTAAAAGACTTGATGATGAAAAAAATCATACTTTGAATAAACAGGCCTGACAGGCAAAACTATTTCAGAATCTACAGTAAACAATCTTGAAGAGAGCAGATGGCTACTATGTTCCTCTGACTCCATTCCACAAGCAGAATGTTCTATTTATATATCCAGTTGAACACTTTGAATTCTGGAGTATACCAGATAGTGAAATACTCCTCTTGGAAGGCTGTGACTGCCCTCTCCCCCAGAAGTAAAGACAGACAGGTGGAGAGAGAGAGAGAAAGAACCCTGGTGGCATTGGATGCTGAGAATTTTAATTATTCACATAGTTCATCTGAATAGTATCACGATAACCAGGCCAAATAAATTGTACCGTTTTTATTTATTTATTTTATTTATTTATTTATTTTTAAAGATTTCTTTATTTATTTTATTACATATCTCCCCTTCCCCCCCATTGCGGCGACGCGCCGAGACTTGGTCACTGCGCAGGCGCGGCTTTCCCCGCTTGTGGGCGGCTTCTGCTTCCATCACGGCCGGCTCCAGTTCGCGGGTGGCTGGCTGTGCTCGATTTGCAGGCGACCTGCCCTGCCCGTGGCGGCTTTTGCCTGTCCGTGGC
>PVKH010013725.1:0-16753 GCA_004027955.1 Chaetophractus vellerosus
GTCATTGGTGTCCCAGAAGAAGAGAAGGGAAAGGGGACAGAAGGAATATTTGAAAAATAATGGTTGAAATTTTCCTATTGAAGGACATAGATATCTGTGCCCAAGAAGCACAACTTACTCCCATCCAAATAAATCTGAACAGTCCTATTCTGAGGCACTTACTAATCAGAATAGCAAATGGCAAAGACAGAGAATTCTGAGAGCAGCAAGAAAAAAGCGATGCATCACATATAAGGGATACCCAATAAGATTAAGTGCTAATTTCTCATCAGAAACCATGGAGGAGAGAAGACAGGGGTATGATATATTTAAGATACTAAAAGAGAAAAACTGCCAGCTAAGAATACTATATCTGGCAAGACTGTTTTTCAAAAATAAGGGCAAGTTTAGAATATTCACAGATAAACAGAAATTGTGAGTTTGTAACAAAGAGATCAGCTTTGCAGGAAATATTAAAGGGAGTGCTAAAGCCTGAAAAGAAAAGACAGGACAGGAGAGAGAGGCTTGGAAGAGAGTCTAGAAATGAAGATTACATCAGTAAAAGTAACAAAAAGTGTAAAAAGGGTGGTGAAAATAAAACATGACAGAAAAAACCCAAAGGTCAATATGGGTGAAGAACTGCCTTAAACAGTAATAATACTGAATGTTAATGGATTAAACTACCCAATCAAAAGATACAGACTGGCAGAATGGACCAAAAAAAATATGAGCCATCAATATGCTGTCTACAAGAGACTCATTTTAGACCCAAGGATACCAATAGATTGAAAGTGAAAGGCCGAAAAAAGATATTCCATGCATGCAGTAACCAAAAAAAGCTGGAGTAGCTACACTTATACCTGATGAAATAGACTTTACAGGCAAAACTGTTCTTAGAGACAAGGAAAGATATATTATATATTAATAAAAGGGGCAATTCCCCAGGAAGAAATAACAATCATGATTCAACACAATTCCAATAAAAATTCCACCAGCCTTTTTTAAAGAAATGGAAAACACAACTATCAATTTTATTTGGAAGGGTAGGGGCCCCTAATAGCCAGAAACATCTTCAAAAGGAAGAGCAAAGTTGGAGGACTCTCACTTCCAGACATTAAATCATATTATCTAGCTACAGTGGTTTAAAAAAAAAAAAAATCAGCATGGTACTAGCATAAAGAACAGACACATAGACCAATGGAACCAAATTGATGGCTCCAAAACAGACCCTCACATCTATAGTCAAGTGATTTTTGACAAGGTTTTCAAACCCACTGTAGCAGTTTGACATTATTTATGAATTCCAAAAAGAGACACAGATTGTTTGTAAACTGATCTGTTCCTCTGGGTGTAATAACCCTTTGATTCTATTAGATTCAGCTGAGATGTCTGATTAAATTACGTTAAGTTTAGAGCTTTAATTCAACCACATCATTAGATGGTATTGAATTAGACAGACTCAGCGTTGAGTCCCAGCCCTTTTGGTGGGCTGATAAAACACTCTCACACAGAAAAGAAAATAGAGGAAGAGAGACAACTCAATAGACACAGCAGAGGCCCTGGGAAGAGAGGTGAGCCTGCAGTCTACAACTGACCTTGTGAAAAAAAAACAAAGCAGTTGAGTCTGGAAAGAAACAAGCCCCAGGGAGAGAGACTAGCCTTATACCAGCCTACAGCTGGGACCACAGAGCCTTAAGAGGAAGAAGGAAGGCTGAGCCCTTGCAGACATCGCCTGCCATCTTGTTTCAACACGAGAAAACAGAGTTTGGTGAGGAAGTAACTCTGAGTTGGGCTTTTTATGCCCTTGTGATTGTAAGCTTCTACCCCTAAAAAATACCCTTTATAAAAGCCAACAGATTTCTGGTACTTTGCATCAGCACCACTTTTGGCAGAATAATATACCCACCCAGCTGGGGCCGAACAATCTATTCAACAAATGGCGCTGAGAGAACTGGGTATACATAGCCCAAAGAAAGAGGACCCCTATCTCACACCTTATACAAAAATTAACTCAAAATGGATCAAAGATCTAACGATAAAATCTAAAATCATAAAGCTCCTAGAAGCTGGAGCTAGGTGGTAGGTGGTGGATTCTTAAACATTACATCGAAAGCACAAGCAAAAAGAAAATATGGATGAACGGGGCTTCCTCAAACTTAAACACTTTTGTGATTCAAAGGACTTCACCAAGAGGGTGAAAAGGCAGCCCACTCAATGGGAGAAAATATTTGGAAACCACATATGCTAAATGAGTTTGATTTCAACTGTATATAAAAAAAATAATACAACTCAGCAATAAAAGAACAAGCAATCCAATTTAAAAATGGGCAAAAGACTTAAATAGACATGTCTGAAAAGAGAATACAAATGGCCAAAAAGCACATGAAAAAATGTTCAATATCACCAGCTCTTAGGGAAATGCCAATTAAAACAACGAGATATCATCTCACACTGCATAGAATGGCCATTATTTTTTTAAAAACTGAAAACAATAAGTGCTAGAGAGGATGTGGAGAAAGAGGAACACTCCTTCACTGTTGGTGGTAATGTAAAATGGTGCAGCCTGTGGAAGACAGTTTGGTGGTTTCTCAGGAAGCTAAATATAGGACTGCCATACGATCCAGCAACTCCTCTACTAGGAAAATATTCAGAAGAACCTAAAATTGATGTGAACCCAATTTTGCACACTGTAATGGTTTGACAGTTTTATGTAATTATGAATTCCAAAAATATAAATTGAATCATGCTTGTAGACTGATCTCTTAATCTGGGCGTGATTGGGTTGTGATTGGGGCGTTAACTGCCATGTCCGTGGGACGTTGCGCCCCACCCCTCAGTGGGTGTGGTCTCAAGTATAAAAGGCAAGACAAAAGACAGAGATTGGAGAAGCAGAGATTTGAGAAGCAGTTCTGATGTTGGAAAGGAGCACTCCAGGAGAAGACAAGTGAGCTGTTCACCCAACAGTCTACAGCTGGCCTTGTGGAGAGATGCAAAAGCGTAGAGAGCCTCATGGTCTACAGCTGAACTTGTGGAGGAAACAGAAGCTAAGCCCGGAGAGAAACGCAGCCCCGGGAACAGAGGAACCCAGAAGCCTGAACCCTGGAGACGTCGGCAGCTCTCTTGCTCCAACACATGGACTTTGGTGAGGGAAGAAATTTATGCTTTGGGGCCTGGTAACTGTAAGCTTCTACCCCAAATAAATACCCTTTATAAAGACTGACCAATTTTTGGTATATTTCAAAAGGCACTCCTGTGGCTGACTAATACACACACCAATGTTTATAACAGCATTATTCACAATTACCAAAAGATGGAAACAACCCAAGTGTCCTTCAAGCAACGAATGGACAAACAAAATGTGGTATATACATACAATGGAATTCTATGCTGCTGCAAGAAAAAATGAAACTGGGACACATGATAACATGGATGAACCTTGAAGACATTATGTTAAGTGAAATAAGTCAGACCCAAAAGGACAAATATTGCATGGTCTCACTAACATGAATTAAATATGAAGAATAAACACACGGAGTTAAAACCTACAGGATAGGTTACTAGGAGATAAGAAGATGGCTGAGAAGATGTGCTGATGCTTAATATATGTAGAAGTTTTAATTAACTTGACTGTAAAAGTGTGGAAATGGATAGTGTTGGTGGTAACACATTATAGTGAGTAGAACTAATGCAGCTGGTTTATGCATGGCACTGTGGCTGAATAGGGTAGTCTAGGGATGTAAATGCCAACTGAAAGAAAGCTAGGAATAAACTAGAGAATGAATAACATAGTGAACCCAGAGGTGGATGGGAAATGTGGTTAATAGTACCAATACAAGAATGTCCTTCTATGAACTAGAACAAATGTACATCGCTATTGCAAGATGGTAAGAATGTGGAGAAGCGTAGGAAAAATACAATTAATGTAACCTATGGACTACAGTCAACAGCAATACTGTAATATTCTTGTGTCAATGCCAAAGACGTACTGTGTTAATAATAGGGGGATATGGAAAAAAAATATCAAATGTATGCTAGAGACCATAGTTAGTAGTAATAGTCTAATGATATTATCTCATAATCTGTAATAAATGTTCCACAAAAATATAGTGTGTGGAGGGGCATTGAATGGGACTTCCACACATGTGCAAGATTGTTTTATAAGTTTACAACCTCTCTAATGAAAATATATTTTAAAAAAAGAATGCAACTGACAATAAAATTTAGTAGTTTTTAAGGCATGCGAAACAAAATAATAAGCCATTCCAAAAAAGAATCAGACAAAATATCTTTAAGGACAACGATGAAGCTCATTTTCCAAAGAAATTGGTGAATGCTACATCTTATTTATAAAAACGGTTCAGGGGCCAGCTGTAGCCCAGTGGATAGGGCGCCGGTTCACCACATGGGAGGCCCCGAGTTTGGTTCCCGGGAGCCTCTCCGAGCGGGGCAGACCGCCTTGAGGGGGCAAGCCGCTATGGACGGGGCAGAGCCGCTGTGGGCAGGGCAAAAAGCCACCACGGGCAGGGCAAAGCCGCCATGGGCAAGGCAAGTCGCCCATGAGCAGAACAGAGCCACCTGCAAGCAGAGCAGAGTCGCCCACCAGCGGGGCAAGCAGCCCGCAAGTGGGCAAGGCCGCCGCTCACCGGTGAGCTGACTTGGCGCATCGCCGCAACAGGGGGAGACAAAGCAGACACAGAAGAACACAAAAATGAACACAGCAAGAACAAGCAGAAGGTGGGGGGGGGACATGTAAAAAAAAAAAAACGGTTCAACATGTTATTTACAATGGAAGAAATTTTGAGATATTAAACCTGAGACATAATATACACAATATACCAAAAATATACCAACCCATTCTAAGAATATAATAAGAATGTCACATAGAGATTCAGTAAATCTGAATAGGTCCAAGATATTTGTATTTTTACCAAACTCCATAGTTAATACTGATGTGCATTCCCAATTGAAAACTAGTGACCTTGAATAAACTAGTTTTATATTAAAGAAGTAAGGATGTGGCCAAGATAACATTCTATATAACAAGTGAAATTATGACTAACACTATACTGTTTTTGCCTAATATCATTAGGCAAAGCACAAAGGCAAAGTCAGCACTCAATAAAATATCAGTATACAAATGGACAGTGAAGGCATGAAAACATCTAGAAACTACCCATACAGCACACAATTTCTTGAAATATTTTTTTTAATATTTATTTTTATTTATTTATCCCCTCCTTGCTGCTTGTGCTCACTGTGTTCATTTGCTTTGCATTTTTCTGTGTCTGCTTGTCTCCCTTTTTTGCATCATTTGGCTGCACTGGCTCATGGTGCCGCACGGGCCACCGGCAAACTGCGCCAGCCACCAGCAAACCGAGCCACACAGGCCGGCATGCCTTCACCAGGAGGCCCCAGGAATCAAACTCAGGGCCTCCCATATGGTAAACAGGAGCCCAACGAATTGAGCCACAGCCTCTTCCCTGAAATATTCTCAATAAGAGCATTTTACCTGTACAAATTTAACTTAGGGAAGGCTGATTATCTTTTCTGATTTGTCAACTCTTCTCATGTGCCTCATCAATAGTAATACATCGCATAAACCTAATTATTTCTATCATCTTTCTTTTCATAAGGTGAAAGAACAAATCTCTGTGATCTTTCAGAGACTCTTCAGAAAATATCAAAAGATAGTTTCAGATATAAAAAGGGAACTTGAGAGTTTTATTATTTTATTTTATCTTGTACTATGAGAAAGTGTTCAGAAAGAAAAAATGATGGCACTACATCAAAGGGCACAAAGAGCCAACCTTAAAGAGCTATCAATGACAAAAGCTAGAACAATTTGAGAAACAATATAATACTGGATTATAACCCAAAGTATAAAGTAAATATATAGGTCCATACTGATAGAAAGGAAGGAAGGAAAGAAGGAATGGAGGGAGGGAGGGAGGAAGAAGTGGGATAAATCTTCCTTACAGTAGAACAAATAATATATGTAGATAGTCCTCCCTCCAGGAGGTAGAGCTTTAATCTCTCCTGCCCATTTGAGTGTGGGATGAATTTATGGCCTTGCTTCCAAAGAAGAGAGCATACAAAGGGAAAAAGAAGTAACTTTAGAGAAATCTGGCAAATACTGCCTTATCCAAGTGATGAAGGTTAACATCACCAGTGATGAGTCATACTGATGTAATGTACTCCCTGACATGAAGTACTACAAAAATCACTTCACTTCTGTGGAATTCTCCCCCAAACTCCAAAACCCAGTCTAATCATTAGAAAAACATCAGTCAACCTCAAATATTGTGGAATGTTCTAGAAAACACCTGACTAGGACTTCTCAAAACTACCAAGGTCATGAAAAACAAGGTGAGAGACTGAATATATAGACAGTGGCTAGATTATATTTATATAAAAGGTTGACCCACAATCTGCAGTAACCAGCCTAGAAACCAAACCACAACCACTGCAGCAAGCTGTACAGGGAGTCAAACCACACCACCTATAGCAATTGTCCCAAAATAGTCAAGACTTGATCAATAACTGACAGCTACCCTAATTTTTGTCCTCCAATTAAAGACCAATCAGAGAAAGTCAAATATGCTACCCTAACCAATCACATAGGATGTCCTGTTTCTACTTAACTTTCCTCCAGCTTCCCCATGCCAATCAGGAAATATCTAAAGCCTTCTCTTTTTTCCACTATATAGTTTTCCAACTCCTCCACTTGCCTTTGAGTGCCAAATTCAAGTGATAGTAGCTGACTCCCTTGCTATAGCAAGCTCCAACTAAATAGCTTTTGCTTTTTCTCATCTAGATATTCTTCATTTATTTCCACAAAGGAAAAACTAAGAAACTGTCACAGGCCAGAGAAGACTAAAGAATTGACTAAACTTGAACTTCAGATAAAGGCTGGAGTTTAGTTAATAGTAATATACCAATGTTAGTTTTTTAGTTTTGACAAATATACCACAGTAATGTAAGATGTTAACAATAGTAGAAAATGGATTATGGGTATATGGACGCTCTCTGTATTATCTTGGCTAGTTTTATATAAATATAAAATTATTCAAAAATAAAAATTTTATTTTAAAAAATGAATAAGTATCAAAGATTTTATTTAACTCATTAATTAAATGAGAGAACTTGTAAGTTGTTACAACCAGTTCAAAGGAAAAGTTACAGAACTATAAATTCATATGAAATAAAAGGATATGGAAATGAATTTACAAATGACCCTGAAAACTGATTTTTGTCACAAGAAAAGAAGGAAGTCAAGTTAAACTCCACCAGGCAGAATTTATTTCCATGAATTTTTATTTTTGCATTGCTCTCAGTTATCTACAATTTACAGAGTTGTAAAATAGCTCAAAGGCAATGCAACACAAGGCATCCTATAAACAGAGCATAGTTATCCATTTGAGATACCCAGTAATCATTTTTGCTTACTCCAAATTTACTTACATTATTTTTACCAAAAGAGAAAAGACTGTTCAGTAAAAATTTAAGATGCTGGAATAAGCAAAAGACATTATTAGATATACTTTCAATGGAATGCTGTAGCCTTTATCTTTGACTAGGATATTTTACAGCTTTGTAGAGATTAACATTAATTTGGAAAAAACTGATAATAATGCAAATAATATTGTCCATAAACATATAAATAAATTCTGCTAGTGTAGGGAAAACCTACAAGTTTCCCCTTATTCCCGCTCCCTCAACACCATGAAAAACCAATTCTGTATCCATTTGCAAATTTATTTCAGTATTCTTGATCTATAAATGTCTCTGTTCTTTGGATTCCCTTTTGAACCGGTAACAGCTTACCAGTTCCCTCATTTTTTCATTTAAGGAGGTACCAGAGATTGAACCCAGGACCCTATACATGGGAAGCAGGCGGCAGGCACTCAACCAGTGAGCTACACCAGCTCCCCACCAGTTCCCTCATTTAATTAATAAGTTTTTAAAAATCTTGGCGTGGGCCGGCTCGATAGCCCAGTGGATAGGGCGCCAGTATACCACATGGGAGGCCCCGGGTTCGTTTCCCGGGGACCTCTCCTAGCGGGCAGACCGCCTTGAGAATGGCAAGCCGCCATGGGCGGGCTGGAGCCACCATGGGCAGGGCAAGAAGCTGCCACGGACATGGCAAGGGCCGCCACGGGCAGGGCAGGTCGCCCGCGAATGGAGCGCAGCCAGCCACCCGTGAACTGAAAGCCAGCCGTGAACGGACGCAGAGACCGCCCACAAGCGGGGAAAGCCGCGCCTGCGCAGTGACCACTCTCGGCGCGTCGCCGCAGCAGGGGGAAGGGGAGATATGTAATAAAATAAATAAATCTTTAAAAAATAAAAATAAAAATAAATAAAAAATAAAATAAAATAAAAAATCTTGGCGTGCATTCATTTTCTATTTGTATAAAACTCATGTTTTAGCTTTTTTTTAATTGTCCTTTAACACATGTAATTTTAAATTTTTAGTAACATTTTAGAAAGTAAAAAACAAGTAAAATTATCTTTACCCCAACATATACAAAATATTACCATTTCAACATGTAATCAATATTTTTAAAAAATTATTGAGGTATTTTGCATTCTTTGTTTTCATGCTAAATCTTCAATATCTGGTGTGTATTTTACACATAGAGCACATCTCAATTTGAACTAGCCACATTTCAAGTGCTCAGTTACATGTGGTTAGTACAACTGGAAAGTCTTTTTTGACACTGTGAAAGATATAAAACTAGAATCCCTATTAATCCACTGCCATTTTCTAAGAATTTATTTCAGAAAGTAAAATATGGAATTTACTTGCTTTAGGGAAGCTCTGAAGAGTACTAAAAGCAATTGTGAATGAGAACAATTACAAATAAATGTTTTCCCTACTCAGAGAAAAAGATAAACTTAATCTTCTTTACAATCTGATGTTAGACACACATACTGATTACAGATATACATGAACTCATACACATTCACCTCAATTTAGAGAAAATAAAAATTTTAGAGGGAACGGGTATGGCTCAAGCGGTTGAGTGCCCACCTCCCACAAGGGAGGTCCCGGGTTCAGTTCCTGGTACCTCCTGAAAATACAAAAGCAAAGGAAAAAACCACCTCAGGGAAGTTGATATTGCTCAGTGGTTAAGCACCAGCTTCCCATATACAAGGTCCAGGGTTCAATCCCCACCCCCTGGTACCTCAAAAAAATTCTTTTAGAAATGCTCATCTCTAACTGTAATTGAAGGCAGCAAGTTAGAAAGAGATATAGAATGGTACAGAGTCCTCTAAGGTGAAGAAGAAGGTGTAATTTGCAAATGAATGAATCGGTGCAAAGGTGAGTTTGCAAAGTGAGAACAATGGAGCACAGGTAAGGCCTAAGAATATGGGGTCAAGAACTGGGAAGTACCAGAGATCTAGCAATTCATCCTACAGTTAGGTTCTGTGAGATTTTCTATAAATTTCACTTTAGTCTGAATGTTTTCATTTCTGAAAACAAAAAAATGTAGCAAACTACTATATAACCCATAAAATGTAATTGTAGGGAAGCAGATGTGACTCAAGCAATTGGGCTCCTACCATATAGGAGGTCCAGGGTTCAATTCCCAGGGCCTCCTGGTGAAGGCAAGCTGGCCCAAGCAGAGAGCTGGCCCAGGCGGAGTGCTGGTCCACACAGGAGTGTTGGCCCGAGTGGAGTGCTGGCTCGCACAGAGAGCTGGTGCAGCAAGATGATACAACAAAAAGAGACACAAAGGAGAGACAATAAGAGATGCAGCAGACCAAGGAGCTGAGGTGGCATGAGAGATGGAGCACCTCTCTCCCACTCCAGAAGGTCCCAGGATTGGTTCCTGGTGCTGCCTAAAGAGAAGACAAGCAGACACAGAAGAACACACAGCATATGGACACAGAGAGCAGACAACGAGGGAGTGGGGAAGAGAAATAAATAAATAAATAAATCTTTTTTAAAAATGTAATTGTAGAAGTATATTTACTGAAGAGAAAATTTGTTTGCAAGATACTATTTAGTAAACAAAGGAAGTTAACAAAAATTATCTGTGGTATAATATCAAATATGCACATTTTCCAAAAATTTTATAAGAATATTTATTTAATCATTTTCCTTGATTAAATACCACTCTCAATCTAATAAATCTCCTTTTGTTAGATCCGAAGTAGTTACTCTTGGTGGATAGATTTTGTGGGTTTTTTTCTTCTTTTTCTTTTTTAATGTGAGAAAAAAAGAGTTCCAAATTTTTTTAAATTCTATCCTCCGATATTCAAAAATCTAGAAGGGTTAAGGCAAAGAGGGTATAAATAAATAGTGGCCAATCCCAGATTTGAAGATAGTAAAAACGCAAAACAGGTTACAGAAATCAGTAGAGGTTAACAGCATAGACTAGAGTACTATTTGGGTTTCATTCCTGATTCTGCCACTGGTTAGCTATGGGCAAGTTAACTTCTCTGTACTTCAGTTACCTTAGCCAGAAAATGAGACTGATTATAATACCTATCTCAACTTTATTTGTGGGGGTTAAATTTAATATCTATTAAGTGCTTTGGAACATTGACTGACACACATTTAGTGCCTAAATATATTTGTTGTTCTCTAGGTATCTTTTAAAAATACTGTATGAAGTGACATAAACCATTTTCTCTCCCTTAGTACTAATAATTTCCTAATAAAATATGTTAAATGCCTTTTTTGTTGTTCTTCAGTTTAATTTTATAGTTAAATGCTAGTATTCTGAGCTGTCAAGAAAATATTCAAAAGTAGTTGTCAAGCACCCAGTATTAACAGCCTGAAGTGTGTCTTCCACAAGGAATTGCATGTTCACACAATCAGCTTAATATACATATATGTTTATAAAAATTGAATCTTTTTATTTAGTTCTCAAACTCTGGATTTTCTCTACTTAAAAATATAGCTTAGAAACCCATGTAAGTCAAATGTTCTGTAACATTTCATCTGTATTTGTTATTTTGTGAACTGCATATTCATCATTATCCTATGCTTATTTTTCTATTGGGTTATTGAAATTTACTTTTTAATTTGTAAGAGCTCTCTGTGTTATATAAACCATTTTTCTCTTCATGTTTAGCAATTTTTTTCCAATTTATCATCTTCATCTTCCTATTCACTTTGTGAGATCTTTGTCCATACCTTCCTAAGTTTTAATTTTTATACAGTCAAATGTTTTATTTGGACAGATTTGGGGCTTCCACTATATGCCCACTTTGTTACATATTAAAACCTCATTTATATTAGATCTACTTTGCTCTACTGATTTTTTTATTCCTACGCTAATACCATTTGGTTTTAATTTCATGGTAGTGTAGTATCTTTTACTATTTATTAAGGCTTGTCTCTCCTATTTTTCTCTTTCCTAATTATTTTAGTTATATTTGGATCTTTACCATCCCATTAAAAACATTAAGATAAAGTTATCTAATCCCAAAATTTAACAAAAGTGGGGGGAGATTCTAAATAATATTTCATCTTCCTATCCAAGAATAAAGTATCTTTCCATTTGTTCTCTTCTTGTTTTATGTTCTTCAATTAGAATACGTAGTTTTCTTCATATAAGTGTCACACAAATGTAGTTGTAACAAACCGAAAGCAGATCGAAATACAAAGTAAACTCAGCATTTGAAACCAGGTTCCATTCAACTAAGTTTGAATGCTGAATACAATTTATTTGCTCACTTAATTGTAGCTGCCAATATGACCAATGTTCGAAAACCAGGTCAGGGCACATAATACATTTTAACAATGGAGGACATCAAAGTCTTTAAACTCTATCAGCCCAAGACCCTCAGGACTGTAGGTGGATAACTTTAACAAGTGGGGCTTAGGCGATAGGTTTGATGCAGTGTCAGTGAAAGATCCAAGGCTATCCTTGGGAGACAATGGTCTGACTACAGGGTGTCAGCAAGCATGGCAACAACCTTGTAGCACAGGCATTACAGACAGAAGTCAGAACTGGGTTGATTTGCCTCAATCTGACACTCGCTGGAGTAGTATCTTCATTGGGTTTTTATATGAAGTACCAAATGGCCAGTTATCACATATTACAAAGCATGTTTTTCTCAATTTGTTTTCATTCTACTTTGTGGTCAACATGTCTTGGGGATTAAGATTATTAATATCATTTCAATATGTAACAACAGATCCTATATTCTTTAAATTTATTCCTATTTAACAGTTTTTGCAAAAAGTATAAATGAAATTTGTATTTCCATTTTCATTTCTAAATGTAACTATTGATTAGAATACATTTTTCTTGTATCCAGTCACCTGGTTCTTTATGTCTCCCAACATTTATGTCAATTGTATCATTTTCCTGTCTTATTGTATTTGCTATAATTACCAAAATAATGTAGAATAATAATGACAATAACAGTCATTCCTGTCTTATTACCAATATAATAGGAATGACTATAAGTGTTTCACCATTTGAATGATGTTCACTTTTAGTTTTTAGTAAATAACGTTTTTCATTGTAAATCTTCCATGGACATGGGGAAAAAAAAAACATGTACTTTGCCTATTTGAAGGATTTAAGGTCCAATATACATGCAAAGTGAGTCCACTGATTGTATTACACAAGTCTAGGGACTTACTTTTGTCTACTACAACTCTAAAAGATGTATCCAAATCTAACCTCTATTTTATCAAGTCTTATATCCCTAATAGTTTTCCTAAGTTTATGATTATTATATTTTCTGTGAAGACTATGTGTTTTATCATTAGCTATCGTCCCTCTTTATACTGGTTAGTGCTTTGAACCATAAATTCTTTACTCTCTTGTATAATGTTTGCACTTCTGCTTTCTATTTTGTCTACATTGCCTTCTTTAATGGTCCCTTTATTTCCAACCTATCTTTATCACCTTCATTTGCTTCCTGTAAGTAACATGTCCAGGTTTTTTTGTTTTGGGTTGACTGTTTGTTTTTATGTAGTCTGACAAGCCCCAATCATTAGTTTAAAATTTTCAGTCTGATCTCATTTAGCCTAACAACTGACATACATTTTTTTCCTGGGTCTTACTTTATTTACGTTTACACAATCAGTTTAATACACACATATGTTTATAAAAATGGAATCTTTTCATGTAATTCTCAAACTCTGGCTTTTTTCTACCTAAAAATATATTTATTTTATTTTGTTTTTTCCTCATCTTTGTACTACTTATATCCAATACCTATTTACCCCATTTCTTCTTTATCCAACCCAATGATTTGGAAGTTAAAGTGTACTTTTCATTTCTTTCCCAATACTCATAATCAAATAAAAATTTCTATAATATTACATAAAAATAGATACCAGCTATTTCCTACTCCCATCAAGAGATTTCAATATACCTTTGTTTCTCTGCTCCTTCCCATACCTCAAACAACACTAAATCTTTAGAAAGCTTTACTCCTCTTTTCTCTAAACCTTTATTCCTCTAATTCTTAGATTTTGTTGAAATAGTTTAATACTCATTGCTTCTAATAATTATGAGGTTTTTCTCTTGTAGTATGCCTCTTCAATTTTAAAAAAAAGCATCCACGATGAAAGCAACATGTATGACTATATATGACTAAAGAGATGCAAGGAAGGACGATTGTTGGTTGTGGTTGTCTGTGGGGAAGAAGGGTGGAATTTCAGAATACCTATTGGATACATTATTCAAACTGTGAACAGTGAGCTAGCAGTGAAATTTTTAAATAGTCTCAAAAATTGAAAAGAGAATGATTGAGAAAATATTGTTCAAAGTGAGCTAGAAAATGATATCAGGAACTTAGATTAATGTAATGGTCTGCGTTTAAATCAATATTTAGATTAACATTAGTTTATACCAAGAAAAATATCTCTAAATCACGATTCATCTCCAATTTATTGAAGACCAAGCGTCATTATGACTATCCATTTTTTGTCTCTATTATTTGTTACTGTAATGTACCTGGTCATCAAAATAACTGATTTACATTGAGGCAAATACTCAGGTCTCAACTTTTGTTGATGTATATAATTCTATAGGAAGATTGGTCAAGTAACATGTTAATTAAATCTTTTAAAACCGTCACACTATTCTAGTATTTCAAATGGTGGTTTGTACAGTACTCCTACTTTCCTTTCCAATCTTTTTTTTTCCCCATTGGAGGGGAGGGGTCACAGCATTTTATTAAAGATTTGGGAATGAGAGAGGAATATTAGATTGTACCACTGCACAGTAAACAACCTAAATTTGAATGTTAGACATTCCTGATCTTTTATGGGGAAGTTTCTTTTAACATTAAAAAAAAAAAAAACTTTTTTTTTAAAAAACAATTACAGATATAAAAAAAATTTGCAAAAATAGTACAAAATATTCCTATGAACCCTTCATCCAGATTTCCCAAATGTTAACATCTTACACAACTACAGTACAATGATAACAATCTGGAAATTAACATTGATACAGGATTATTACCGCATCTGTAGCTCTTATTCGAATTTTTCCAATTGTCCTATTATGGCCTTTGTTTTGGGCAAGGATATGATTCAGGGTCACATGTTGCATTTAGTTGTCACTTCTCTTTAGTCTCTTTAATTAGTCTTTCTTTGTCTTTCATTCTTTGGTACTTTTGAAGAGTGCTGGTGAGCTATTGTGAAGAATGCCCCTCAATTTGGGTAAATTTGATGTTTTCTCATGATTAATTCAGATTATGCATTTTGTACAAGGCTATCACAGAAGCCAGTTTTGTGTCTTCCTCAGGGCTTCCTATCAGCATGCACATGCTATTGAGTTGTCCTATGACTGGTGATGTTAACTTAGATGACCTAAGATGGTATATGTCAGGTTTTTATACCCTTGGATTTATCATTTTCTCCTTGGCACTGAATAATATCCTGTGAGAAGATACTTTGAGACTATGTAAATCTCCTTTTTGTCATATTTTTTTGTCCACTAATTTTAGCATCTGTTGATGATTCTTGACTGAAACAATCATTTCTGTGATGTCTGCCAAATGATTTTCTATTTCCATCATTTCTTTTATTTTTGTTAGTTAGAATTCCATTGTAAGGAAGAGCTTTCCCTTTGACCCCAGTTATTTATTTATTCATGCTTTTATTTATATCAGTATGAACTCATAGAAATTTATTTTATTTCATGAGCTATAATTGATTACAATAATTATCTTTCCTGTTCAAATGCAGTAGATTTGACTACTGGGAGCCCCTTTAAATTAGCTTCTATGTCCTATACAAGCCCCATCATTTTTGAACATTTCCCTAACTTTCTGTTACCACAAGATACTCTAGGACCATCTTGCACTTCCCCAGCCCAGCCTTGGAATCAGCTATTTCTTCAAAGAGCCATGGTTCCTCTTAACGGAGGATGCCAACCCTTGTTTCTTTCCCTCTCAGACTATTAAATATGGATTAGTGTATAATCCTGGTTAACACTAAAAGGAACTCATTTTTTTTTTAATCATAGTTCTACCTGCCCACTGAATAAATCTGAAGATTGAAAGTGTGATGATCTACTTTTTTTTAATCCTTATCTTCCCACTCTCTGCTTAACTGCAGGCTTTTAAGGAAACTATGGCATACCTTCATTCCTCACTACAGTACTCCCCACCTTCTTTTTCTCTTTTGTTTTCTGCAGGCAAAGTTCTTTCTGCTATCATTTCTGTAAATTCCATTAACTTGATTATCATCAGTGGTTTTTTTCAAAGTCCTAATTCCCAACACTGAAAACTACCTTTCCTATTTTCAGAAGAAGTCTATCCTTGTTCCTAGTAGAGCTAGGTGACAGGCTGCTCAGCTTCAGCCTCCCACTTTTCTTGGTTGTTTTGATCTATAATATAATGCTCAGTCACTGACTGTAAACAGTTTATAGTTTGTATTCATATACAAATACAACTCAATTTTATATAGTTAACAATTTATATATTCCTACTTGTATTTTCCTCATAATTTATATATGTGTGTGTATGTATATATCTATATCCTTTGACTATTTTAGTATGCTTTAAAAATGACAATATACTTAAGGGATACCAAATATTTATTTTGCTTTAAGAACATCAGAGTTACTTAGCAAACTAACAATTTTAAATTGTAATATTACTTTTGAATATATTAATTATAAAACTTAATATTTTATATAATTACATTTATTTATAGCTATTACAGAAACAAAAATATTGTAGTAACAGTGTTCAAAAACCACAAACAAATGCACACACATACTCCCTGCATGGACATTTGTTTGTTTACCTGTTTTGCCCAAGTCTTTTAAGTGCCATTTAAAAAAACACATAAAAAGGAAAATTTAAAGATGCTGAGAGTAGCTAAACTGGTCTATGTAATAAAAAATTGCAAAAGGAATTAGAAGAGTCAGAATTTGCTGGGATTTTAACTAAAAAGAAAATGTAATGGGCTGGAGCTTTGGAGGAGATTGAAAAGAGTGACTGCGGAAGCAGATGTGGCTCAAGTGGCTTCCGTCCATCATATAGGAGGTCCAGGGTTAGATTCCCAGGGCCTCCTGGTGAAAAGCAATCTGACCCACGTGGAGTGCTGGTCTGCACAGAGAGCTGGCACAGCAAGATGGCACAATAAAAAGAAACACAGAAGAGAGGCAATAAGAGACACAGCAGACCAGGTTGCTGAGGTGGTGCAAGAGATTGAGCACCTCTCTCCACACTGGAAGGTCCCAGGATGGGTTCCCAGTGCAGCCTAAAGAGAAGACAAGGAGACAAAGAAGAACACACAGAGAGCAGACAATGAGCACAAAACACAAAACAACCAGAAAAACTG
>PVKH010013726.1:0-16749 GCA_004027955.1 Chaetophractus vellerosus
ATTGTTTGATTCTACACAGTGTCTTTTTGTTTTTCACAATGGTCTAAAAGATGGCTTTAGGGATTCACTGTAGGACTTTATCATCTTGGGTATACTTAAGGTGGGAGGCATAACTTGAAAAACTTCACAAGCGAAGAAAAACACTACATATAGCAAATCCTGGATTGAGAAAACAAATACATTTTTATTGTTCAGGACTTGTTTTTTAAATAAATTCCCTTTAAAAAAAAAACAACCAATATGGATGTAGTCTACTTTTCCAGGTGAGACCATTGGAGTCTGTTTTGCTTTTAAGGGTTTTCTGTGATGTATCATATTTCTTTGTTAAATCAAATTTCTTCTTTTCTTCTCCTCACTCTCCTTCTTCACTCTTTTGAAATGGGGGTAGGAGTGGTTCAGGAAAAGGAAAGTGAAGTTTCCAGCTATTTGCCTACCATTTTGGAGCTTTTATTGAATTTCATACCATTTCTTTGTTTTCCTCTAGTATTAAAGCTCAGCATTTGAGCCATGAAGATCCTTATTTCTGGAGAATATTTTTGACTTAAACTTTTTTTTTAAGGATAGTTTCAGAGTGGGCGGGACGATTGAAAATCTGTTTTTCTCTCATGTGGAGTCTTGGTTGGGTTGAATAGGATTTGCCCTGAGGATATTAGAGTTGACTTCATGTAAAAGAAATTTGAAACCTATGATTCCACTTAGTTTCCTCTCCTGGACTTCTGTAGCATATTTTGCACACAGAGAAAATGTAGTCAGTCACTAAATCCTTAGAACGAACAACACTTCTTTCCAAGGATCATCTTCAAATAGTTGATTTCAAATGGGTTTCAAATGGGTTAGTTACTAGATGGAAGCTTCACCTTATGTGAAACATTCTTAGTTGGTGAATACTAGGAAAAAGGAAGAAGAAGGTTCTATACAATTATTTGTGCAGTGAAAGTTGTAAAAGAGAGGTAGAGAGATAGAAAAGGAATTTGGAACTTGTTAGTAATCACATAATATTCTCCTTATTTAATGCTTTCACCTCACTAATTTATTTTGATGTGTGGAAAATTGTATTTGTTTAGTAATATCTCAGAATTGGAATATAGTTTTTTTAAAAAGTCAAGATTAATTATATTTATGAATTATACTTCATTTATTCTTTCATTTGGCAATTAACTATTGAGTACCTATTAAAAACGAGGCACTATATAGTAGGTCAGATGATGATATTTGTTATGGACAAAAATAAAACAGGAGGTTTAGCTATTATTTTGGATTGGGTAAGGTGTTCAACCCCTTAGTGTTCTTTATCTAGACACTTAAAAAATTAAAATGTTGATATTTTCAAATTTATTGTCCCTTAACATCAACTGAAACTAATTATTTTGTTAGAATTTAGGCTGTCATCATGTGGCAGCATTTAATGCTTCTGCCTCTTTGATAGCCCAGTTCTATCTATAAACAACTATTTATGAAGTAAATGGGCTTAAAATTTTGTATTTGTCCTTGGTATTTTTCATAGAATTTTTGGCTAATGCAAAGCCATATACAACAGCAGGTCACCAAATAATAGTATTCTCTCTCTGTCTTTTTTAAGGAGATGCATTTGAAACTTTAACTTCAAAGAAGTTTGTTATGCATTATACATTTATATATTAAGTAAAAGATGGATTTGGATGCCTTTCCTATTTTTGTTGTAATTGACATTTCTGATTAGCTAAATCATTTTTAGCCAAGGTGTTCATTTGTTTTCTGCTATTTTATTTCAGGGCTGGAAAGTTTGAAATTATTCAATCTCTTGTTTGACACTTGCAGTTTTTACTTATTTTAGTCTATGGTCGGGTTTATAAAATAGATTTGTGAACTCCCTGAAAGTGTTTTCAAACATGTTTGTATATTTGTCCCTATATGTACATGTGTATTATCTTCGTTCATAACTTTCATAGACTCTTCAGGGTGGTCAGTGTATCAGTCAGGGCTCAATCAGAGAAGTAGAACTGCCAGGAGAGTGCTTAACCAGCTCTCACAATTGTGAAAGATCAGATCTGTTAGCATGGCTGTTACCTTTGTGTCTGATGCAGAACTCAATTCAACTCCAACTACCCAGGTATCTAAGTCATTCCACTTGTAGGGTGATCTGGATGGACCATTTTCTTGGGGGAAACCTCCTGTGGTAGTTTGAGTCTTTTGTGGACCCCAGAAAATTATGTTCTTAAATTGGCCCATTCCTGTGGTTGTAAACCTATTGTGAACCTTTGATTAGATTAGATTCAGTTAAGGGGCTTTGATCAGATCACTCCAGTAAGGCATAGCCCAGGGTGGGTCTTAATCCTCTTACTGGCATTCTTTATAAATTGGAATTGATGGAGCTGCAGAAACAGAGAGAAACCCCCAGAAGCTGAGAGAGAAGGCCCCGGGAGCCAGAAGCTGAAATCGGTAGAACACTGAAGCTGAGAGAAAGCCCTAAGAGCAAGAAGCTGAAAGCAAGGAGGCCATGAGGAGAGGGGAGAGATAAGCGGATGCTATCATGTACCTGAAACTGCATAGCTGCAGCTGAAGAAGAAAGCATTTCCTGATGATACTTTGCTTTGGACACTTTCATGGCCTCAGAACTGTAAACTTTACATTAATAAATCCCCATTGTAAAAGACAACTCATTTCTGGTATAGTTCCTTGACAGCCTTTGGCAAACTAAAGTACCTCCTCTGTCAGTATCTTTTGGTGATTTTGTGTGTGGGGTGGGGGGAGGGAGGGGGTTGGTCAAAATTACCTCAAGAAAGAGTTTCTAGAATCATTCTTGCCTGCCGGCATTTGAGGGGTCTAGTGGGGGAGAAAAATGGAGGGTCTCCACATTATGTAAACTTTTAATACCCTGGTTTTCAGAATGGTTCTCTTCTCCTCAATTGTGACAGCCTTCCCCCAGTCCAGAGACCCTCTATTTTACCTTCTCTGAGAATAAACCCCAGTTTCTCTTTGCTATGGTGAGGGAGGGACAATTGATTGACTAGATGAAGTTGAAACAGGTTGTGAGGGTCTAACTGCTTCTTAAGCAGACTTTCAATGAAATCCTTTAAACTTCATTTTTAACCTACCCTTTCTGAGGTACCTAGTGCTACCAGTGTGATACAAGTTAGGCTTTCCTTACTAGTTGCTTTATATGGTCTGCTAGGTCAGTTACCATCTGGTTCCTCTGCTTTCCAACTTCCAATATGTTTTGGCTGTTGGTTCTTCTGTAGTCTTTGATTTTGTGGGTTTATGCCTTAAACATTTTGTTTTTTAGGTTGTTTAGTTTTGTTTTAGTGTGTGTGTTCAATCTGCCATCTTTAACTTGAAGTCCTAGAACTTCACCAAAGACAACATAAAAGAGAATACTGTACAACCAGTAGTATTGAACAAAATGATAGGTTGCAAATAGTGCCCAGTAGCTAGCAATTAGTATATTTCTGAGCATCTGAGGAAACACATTTCAAGCAATTCTTTTCAGACTATCCATAAAATATTATCAAATAAGAAAAACCATAGAAGTGAAATTTGGGATGAAACTAAGATTTTATGATTTTAGTATGTATGGGATGTGTATTCTCTATTTGTATAGCATATTTTGTGCTGAGTATCATTATTTGGAGTATAAGTGCTGTTTATATGTATTATACAGGGCTTCCCCTGTTTACTCTGAAGGAATAAGACTATAGCAGCAATAGTTACTATTCCTTATATGAGAAGTACAAATATAAATAATTGAGAAAATTTGGTTAATTTTATTAGTGGGATGAATGAAGAATTCAGAATCTTGTTTATGGCTATACAGAAGTCTTCAAATAGTACACTAATGCTTCACCTCTGAAACAAGGACCTTTTCAGATACTATTCCTTGGCAAAAATTCTCACCTTATTCATAAATTGTTTTGTGTCAGTAGTAGTATCAAATCATAATTGTACATTCTAAAATACCAATTGAAAATAGAAATTTTTCTCTGATAGAGTATCTCTCTCTTATTGTCTCATGGTATTTTCTGTTTTATTCTATCTTAAACTTTATTAACTCAGTAAATTTTGCATATTATAGCATGTTGGTTAAGTCACAGAATTCTGTGGATGGCTTTTCTAAAGACTGAGCTTGCCTAAGGAAATCTACTGTCCCAAGCTCCAGACTTCATGTATGATAGAACTTAAAAGAAAAACTCTTGGCTGAGTCTGAATGCTAAGAATCAGCTAAGTGGTTTTCTCTGGAGAAAATTGGAAAAATGGAATTATTAAGCCTAGCAGTTGTAGTTGTTGATGGAAATGCTGACAGGCTGGTCTTGTTTGGTGCCACTGTAGTGAGAAGTCAATCAATATCAGATACACTGTAAGAGCTGCTGCTTATGTACAAGCTTAGTCTTGTAGACCTGGTCACATACAAATAAACCCCTTCAAAAACGCTAAGTAATTTCCATAAAAACATTTATTCTGTTCTCCTTCTTAAGCCAAATTCTTGTTGTTTATGGCTTCCTGTACCAAACAGTTCCTGATTGTCTCAAAAAGCAAAACATGTCCTGTGTGGATTAAGCTGCTGAAATGCCTTTCGGGCATTGTTTATGAGTCTGCACTCTTTATTTTCAGAGAGAAAGCGAATACTTTAATGTCTTCCATATTCTATAAATCTGCCCCATGCTACAATTCAAAGCTGTGTGTGTTTTTGTTAGAAGGTACTTCTGGTTGTACTTAGAGAAGAAACGCTGCCTGAGAATGTTAGTGAATATTTGGGTGATGGTGGCAGACTCCCCTAAAGGGAATTTAATGCTGGTTGAAGGTACTCTTGGTTTTTTGACTCAAGAAAGTAGTCACCAAAGGTGCTGCTACAGTCAGTATTGGTGTAGGTGCTCTGAGATTGCTTTGCACCAGTAAGTTTCCTATTGGCTCATCCGTTTGAACCAGTGTTCCCTCCAGGCAAGCTTGCTGACCTTGATGCCATTGCTAGGTAGTACAGACAGTGTGCCTCCCTAAGCCCTGAATAGAGGGAAATTGACTTTGCTTGCCACGAAATCTCTAGTGACTAAGCAAAGAGTAATTTAAGTTGGAGATTAAAGTTTACTCTTTTCTAAACATTTCGTTTTGAAAAATTTCAAACATATAGAAAAGTTGAGTCAACACTCATATTTACCCATTACCTAAATTCTGTAATTAACAATTTATTATGCTTGCTTTATAATGTATCTATCCATCTATTTCCATCAGTCTATCACATACTTTGTTTAATCTTTTTTATTAGAGTAGTTGTAGGGTTACAGAAAAATCATGTAGAAAGCACAGAGTTCCCATATAACCCCCCATACACACACACACACACACACACACAGTTTTCACTATTTTTTAACATTTTGCATTAGTGTGGTACTTTTGTTACAACTGATGAAACAATATTATTATAGTTATACTATTAACTGTGGCCCATAGTTTACATTAGGGTTCGCTGTTTGTGTTTACAGTGTTATGGTTTTTTAAACTTTTTTATTCTGGTAACATGTATACAACCTAAAATTTCCCATTTTAACCACTTTCAAATATACAGTTCAGCAGTGCTACCATTTTGTCACTCATTATCAAAACTGATGAGTTTTTTTGACAAATGTATATAGCTGTTTAACACAAACCCTTAAAAAGCTATAGAACATTACCATCACCCCCAAAAAGTTCCCTCATGCCCCTTTCCAAGCTCAATCCCCAACTCTTCTTTCCCTTGACAGAAGCATTTATTCTGATTTTTCCCCCCAAAATAGATTAGTTTTGCCTGTTCTACAACTTCATTTATATGGAACTGTACAGTATAGACTCTTTTGTAGAAGACTTGTTTTACTTAGCATAATGATTTTGAGATCCATTTATACTGTTACCTGTTTCAGTAGTTAATTCCTTTTCATTGCTGAGTAGTATTCCCTTAGATGAATGTATCCATTCTCCTAATGTTGGACACCTGGGATGTTTTAAATTTTGGGCTATTGTGGATAAAGTTACAATGAACATCCATGTTACAGGTCTCTTGCAGACATATGTTTTATTTTTCTTGGGTAAATAAACCTGCGAGTGGAATTTCTAGGTCTTAATTTTATAAGTTACAAAATTGTTTGCAAAGTAGTTGTACATTTTATACTCCCACTATAAATATATGAAAATTTCAGTTGCTCTACCTTCTTACCAACATTTGTGTTATCAGTCTTTTTTTAAAAAACAATTTATTGAAGTATATTATTCATACATGAACATACATAAATTATAAGTGTTCAGTAAACATTGTGAACTTACAAAACAAACATACATAACATCAGTCTTTTTAATTTTAGCCATACTGGTGGGTGTGTAGTATTACCTCATTTTGGTCAGCATTTATTTTTGGTTTAGAGTTGGGAAATGAAAGTAAGAGATAGAAGGGAAATAAATACCAATTGGAATAGTTTAGATAGCAAATTTTCTGCCCTATTGTGGGGCATTGGTGAAGCAATGAGTGATGAAAACACAAAGAAAAGCAGAACAGAAAGGTGGAATGGTATGGCAAATGACTAAGGAGCAAAGACCTGAGGGATGTCAGGGCTGAAGTCATTTCAGGGATTTGGGAAGAAGAAAATTAGTAGTTGGCAGAGAAAGTTAAATTTAATTGACTTTTTTCCCCTAATATAAAAATAGCTTTATTGTTTTGATACCTATGGGAGGGATTTATATTCATTACTAAAATTTTTCATATAGTATATAAAGGTGTATGTAAACAGGGAATGTGAAAATCACTCAAAATCCCACTGCCCACAGATAACCACTGTTAATGTTTTGGTGAAAAGGTTATAGTGTTTTTTCTATTGTGGATAAATGAAAATGATTATGTATACATGTAGGTCTGTGTATACATATATATACAAAAATGGGCTTAAGCAATATACGTGCACATATGATCTTTTTCATTTTTATTTTATGCATATTTAATGTCCATAAATATATATATAAATCTAGCAAATCATTGAGTGTTTATTATATAAATACCATAATTTAACAATTCCTCTATTACTAGACATTGAGTTGTTTCTGATTTTTTAAAGCAACCATTTTTTGAACAATCAGCTATGTGTAAAGCTCTATGCTTGACACTGGATGAGCAGGTTTGAGGAAGGTGGAGAATCTAAAATGAAAAAGATGTAGTTCGGCCTTCTAGGAACACATAATTCAGTGGAACTGAACCAGATGCGAAATGCTTTCAAAGTAAGTATTACTGCTAAGAAATTACTCATGTATGTGTGTGTTTGGGGGTTGGGGGTGGCAGGTAGTGTGTGGTGGTTTGTGCAAAAATCTATTTAAGTAAACTCAATATGGCACTATTGCTGGTCAGTCCTTTGTTGGTATACCTGGGCAGCAAGATTTCCACATTTTGATAGACTTTGGTATTCTAGGAAGGGTAGCAAATTAGTTACAGGTGGGTATTGAAAACTGCTCCTCTGTATTCAAATATTGCTCTACAGAACCCTAGAATTGCATGAGAACTTTGGGGAGGGGGGGTTCATTGAAAGAAAGGATTATTATAAGAGGGTATGTGTCTTCCAGTGTTTTCATGAAATAGGATTTAGAGATCTTGGATACAAAACAATATCATAAAAGGTTAGCTTCATAAACTTTCTGTTTTATCTATATATGGAATCAAGATAGATTTCCTCATTATGGTTTTCTTCTTAGTTATGTTTAGTCAGGACCAAATTGGTTCAAATATTAATATGTGGTAGCTTTCTCACCAGACAACTTATGTCTTATAAAGTTATTGATTGGATGACTAGTTCTGCTTTTCTCCTTTCTCCTTTTCTTTATTATTTTTATTGTGGTAAAATATATAGAGCATACATTTTTGCCATTTTAACCACTTTTAAGTGTACAATTCAGTGGCATTAATTACATTCACAGTGTTGCACAGCCATCACCACTATCTATTTCTAAAATTTTTTATCACTCTAAACGAAACTTTCTACTCATTAAGTATAACTTCCCATTCCTCCTCCCCTTGACCTCTGGTAACCTCTATAATCTATTTTGTATCTTTATGAATTTGCTTACTTTAGATATTTCATGTAAGTGGAATCAAACATTATTTGTCCTTTTGTGTCTGGCGTAATTCACTTAACATAATATTTTTAAGGTTCACCTGTAGTGTAACTGCATTCCTTTTTCCAGCACTACTTACCTTTCATGGCTGAACAATATTCTGTTGTGTGTGTGTGTGTGTGTGTGTGTGTGTGTGTGTGTGTGTATGTATACACTACATTCATATGTTCACGGACCCTTGGGTTGTTTCCACCTTTTGGTTATCGTGAACAATGCTGTTATGGACATCGGTATACAGGATTGTGTCCCTGTTTTCAGTTCTTGTAGGTATACACCTAGGAGTGGAATTGCTCGGTCATATGGTATTTCTATGTTTAAATTTTTAAGGTACTGCCAAACTTTTTTCCACAGTGGCTGCACTATTTTATATTCCCACTGGCTCTCCTTATCTCTTATGGTCACCCTGTGGTTTGCATGTGAGCTCATCATCTCTCCTTCCAAAATTCCTCTAGAACATGTGTTCTTTCAAGAAGTGTCGTAGTGGTTTTCTTACCGAAGGGGCAACGATTAAAAAGGTAATAAAAAGGAAAAGGTGACAGAGAAGGCACCAAAAAAAAAGTATAAAAAGAAAAACAATAAAATATATCTAGGAGTTTGTATACTTTCTGTCTTACTACTGTCTGAATTTTATCTGGTTTAAGTTGTGGTGCTCAACTCTGGGATTGTGTTTCTTGAATAGAATAAATAAGTCAGCTATCCATTGTGGAAAAGGAATCTTGGAACGAAAGAGCAGATGGTTGGAGCCATTGTGTTTCTTGCCCAGCTGGGAAAGATACTATTTTCAAATGTTATTTCCATTGTGTTTAATATGGCTCAAGGGTCTTTTCCCAGCACCTTTTTTATTTGGCCATGTGTTTTGGCCAGCTCATGGTGCGAAAGGGAACCCTGGTTAAGGGTTTGATAATAGGAATTAACCAGTCATTGTGACTAGCAAGATTAAAGGCCTTTTCAGACAGATTGTATCAATCTTTTAAAGATATTAAGGTTAGAAACAACTTTATGGACTGAAATTAAGCCTTCCTCCTATTTCATAGCTAGTGGAGAGAAGGGACTTAGAACACTGTTATCATTTTACATGGTGTATGCCTCTGGCAGCAAAAGCGTTTTTAGTTATTAATACTATGGGTTTTTTGTTTTGTTTTTTGTTTTTAACAAATTAAGACAACAGTATTTTTATTACTGGTGTCTGTGAACATGTGTTCAGGGGAATCCCCTTTCATGCCAACTACACTACCATTTACTTTTTCGAACCTCTTAAGAGGCTTGGAGTCAGTTTTTTATGATTGAAACTTGCCTGGCTAACATTTTATATGCTAGCCTAAAAGTAGAGCTTAGAGGTTTGAGGTAGCTTAAGAGTTAGCCCTCTGCGTTTGGCAAATGCTTTCAATTACTACTCAATAGATTTTCCTGTATGTGCACACATACTGGAATTTTAGGTATAGGTCAGGTATGGATAAAAGTTGGCACACATTAACTGCTTTCTTGTGAAGAGAATCATGCTCTCAACATCAGTTGAGAGCTTGTGTTCTATCAGGTTTTGTATCTGGGATTCAAAGTCTTATGACATATCTCTTGCCTTTAATAAGCTTTGAAACTAATAAGGATGTCAGACTAATCAGTGACTATACTATGATACCATGGTGGATGTGTGCACATAGGTTTTTGTGGGCTCACAGAGGCATCTACATCAGGTTGAGAAAAATTTTGAGGGTGGAAATGATTTGGCCAGATGAATAAGGGAAAAATTCTTTTCTAGGCAGAGAGAATATGCCATTCTAGGGCTTGGGGGTTTGCGTTCAGAGAATTATACGTAGTTGTAGTTTCCGGATGCCTGAGTGAAGTGTGTGTTTTTGGAAGTGTGCTGAGAGATGAGAACAAAGAGGTATGCTAAAACTAGATCATGATGGGTTTTATAGACTAAATTAAAGGAATTGAAATTTTATCCTTAAAGCTAAAATAAAAGTTTCTAAGGAGGTGTTGATATTGTCAGAGTTGTGTTTATAAAAATCACCCTGGCAGCAATCTGAGAATTAGTTAAAGAAGGAACAACTTGAAGGCAGAGAGCCACGCTGAGGATCAATAACCCTGTAGCTAAAGATGAACAAGTATGGCTTTTTGCATTCTTTGTTTTGTTTGTTTCTGACTTTTTTTTCTTGGATTGATCTGATCTAAACAGAATGGTGAGATGAACAGGTAGGGTATATTTGGAAAGGAATAGCAAAAACAATAATGATCCAGGATCACGTGTTCAGAGCCTGTGTATACTCTCTGAATGTGTAACCGGCTGGTGACCATTGTTAGTACTACCAGAATTATTGTCTTCACTAAGCATTGATTATATTCCTTTTTTCTTTTGAAATCTTCTCTTGCCATTTCTCCCAGCTTCAAAGACTTAATAATGTGCCTTCTTCAGAATATTTTCCTGGTTATAAATGCACACTTTACTTTTTCCTTCACCTCCTCCCAATTCATTTTATGACTTTTATATTATCATTTAAGTCCTATAGAGTTACGCATTTTCAATCATTTAGAAATATTTTTTCTGCCAAACTTCCTTTCTTCTCCCATATACTTCCATAAGCCTAATCTTGACAGATTACAACTAGGAGAGCCACATTTCCTTTGTTCACATTAAAAATAAAATTAGAACTGGGATTCTTAATCTGGGGCCCATGGACTTCAGGTTCAGGGGATCCGTTAACTGTCTGAAATTATTTGCAAAACCTTATGAATTTGCATGTATTTCTGGGGAAAGGGCCCATCCCTTTCATTAGGGTTTCAAAGTAGAATGATATTAAGAATTACCCTATTTGTGTGTTAACTACTAGAGTTGAAAGACTGCATCTTCAGGTATTTTCTGTGTCTCATGAAACCTTGGTAGGCAACAAAAAGTAGGTCCTAGCAAATGTTAACCAAGCGCAATTATTGAGAATTCACATTGCACACCAGTATTTCCATGTTTCTCACTTAAATAGAATGCTATTTTGTTTATATTTTAACCATCAGTCTTCTCCAGGTCTTTAACAAGCAACTCTGTCTTTTTCCCATTACCTCCTCTTCCAGGGAACCGGTGCCCATTCAGCCATTCCGTTTCACTACTGGGCAGTGTATTATACGCTGGTAGTAGCAACATTTATAGGCATTGAAACAGAAACTTGTAATTGTGTTACAAATGTTCAGCAAGCCACATTTCATGACCAGTTTTGCAAGAAAAAATTGAAAGTGTGAACAGCTGCTGGTGCATTTATTTGCATTTCTAAAATTTCAAGTGAAGATAAAACTTTAGCAGCTGTGATAGATAGATTCCTACATTTGACCTAGTGCTTCAGGGTGTTCTGTACATTGATGTCATCAGGCTGTCAAGCCCTGGTGAGAACTGTGGGGAGAGGGAGAATCTGAGAGATGAAAACAAGTTTGTTATTCTTTTAAGTTTTTACGTTTTTTCCTAGATAGTCCTACTGGAATTTAGCAATCCCCATAGTCACTAAAAGAGCCGTTGATTTAGGAATTCCAGTGGTAAATTGACCTTAAATCATGTATGCCTTAGAAATATTAAAGTAGTTATCTCTTTCATGGATTGCCCATATTTTTATTTTGTGTATTTTGAGTTGTATGTCTTTAAGAGACATTAATTTTGTCTCGGAATGTGTTTGGATTTCCTCTTCTGTCTTCACTTAAGGCACGTTTAGGAACTCTTTTATGAGATCCAAATGCTTGAGGGAAAAAATAAATGTTGATGACATTACTTTAAGCTAATTTCTGGTAATATTTATTAATAAATTGCATTTTCCTTTTCTCTAAAGAGTTATAATGTAAACTGTCAAGCAATATAGCACTTTGACTTTTGGGCCCACTGAAACCCATCATAGAGTGCTTTGGAGAGGATCCAGATGAAAGTAGTATAAAGGATAAAAAGTGTGAAGAGTAGACTTGAGAGTGTTGGGTGCCTGAAGCTGGAGAGGGACAGGAAAGGATCTGTCTACAATGCTTTGAACAGCTCTTCTTATAAGTTTGATGGTACTTAGTTATTTTTTACTGTTGGAAGTTCCCTCTCCTCCCCCAGTCAAACTACAGGAAGGAAGGGCTATGGTCTGTGTTGGCCAGGTAAGAATCAGGTTAAAGTTAAGGCTGCATGGATTATGAAGTGTTAGCAGAGTTTCGACCCACTGATCTTAATAAGAAAGGTAAATTAAAGTCTTGTCTGGAATGACTTTGTTTTGGAAGTCCTTTGAAGACCTATTAGTCCAATGTCTTCAAGTCCAAGATTTTATGTATTTTGACATTCTGGTACTTACTTGTAATGGGGTTTATAATAAGAATGATAATTGAGTTTTTCTTACTTCTGGTTTGTTTGGTTCTGAAGTATCATTCTGATGTGTCATAACATGGGATGACCAGAACTTTTATGTGATGGTTTGGGTATGAATTCTTTCCTTGTTTGAGAACCAAAGCCTATGTATGCAGTTGGTGGTGGTATCTTCTGCAGCTGCCCAGGAAGTAGGAAGGTCTTGTGATCTGAGTTACTTCATAAGAACACAATTGACTTCTGATTAGTTTGGGATGATTTTTCTTGCCTTCTTTAGTTAGGGTTATTGCCTCTGTTTTGGAAATGGTGTTTGGTGGTTCCCCCTGTGACAACTTACCCCTGCACTCTCAACCACCAGACCTGTTAATCTTATTGAAGACTTCAGATTTTATATGCAGTCTGTGCAGGTAGCCGGATGCCATATGCTGTTAATTTCTGATTCCATGAAGGCCAGATCATACAGCTGGAAATGATTGAAAGGAAAAGCATGTTCTTTTGTTTAACAAGACAAAGCCTATTGTGTACTCTGCCTCTGATGCTTAAAAGATGTATTTTCCCCCCCTTACTGCATAGAATAGAGGGCTAAAAGTTTTGAACTCTTCACTTAAGAAATTACTTTTCCAGACAAAAGAGCAAAACAATGTTTGTTTAAATTGTTCTCTGGAACATGACTGATAGTGTTTACAACATTTCTATGACATTTTGATCCAGTGGGGAGTACTTGGAGAGGTATTTAAAGTGCTTTTCAGTAAGTCAGATGCTTTGTAGTGTTTGAACCTTTAAAAAAAAATCATTTGGAAGGTTGGAAGTTCTAAGCTGAGAGACAGAAAATGGCCAGGGTATTCTTTAAAGAGTAAGCATGAGTTATCAGAAGTAAAACTGTTTTTTTTTTTCCCCTCAAAAATGGAAACTTACTTCCCTTTAAACTAGAATGGCATACACACATATCTGCCCACTATTCAATGAGAACTTTTTTGGAAAAATCCTCTGAGGATGGTGTATGTGTGTGTGTATATGTCTGCTTTGTTTTATTTGTGTGTGTATAGTTTTTGAGGCCCTTTAAACGTTTAAATTTTATTACAGAGGAAGCTATAACTTCATTCAGGTGCCAGAGACATATTGGTAGAATGTAGAGCTAAAAGTAGGGTATACATAGAAAAAATTGAGTTTTGTATATTCTATTTAATTCTGATGTTTGACATCCCAGTTCAAGGCATTTAGTTACCTGCCTCAGGGATCACATGAGCCTCAAAATTCTCCAAATGAAACATTCAAGTAATTGACCCAGTTTGCATGGTTACTTATACACTTATACAGAATCCCAGACCTTAATGGTAGATGTTTGATGAGATACTTTTTAATGACATCAGGCTAGTACAATGTTTAAATATCTTTAAACTGGGAGAGATTTTGTTTCAGCTTTTAATGTATTTCTTTTTAGCAGCTACAGCAATGTTGCATTATAGAGTTTCAAACATTAAAGTGAGTACAAAGTTCAAAGAATCAACTAGTGATATACCTTGATCATATAGCATTTATCATTTACCCTCTTCTGGACTGTATCATGTTGGGTGTACATGTTACAGTGAATTCCACAGGAGAAGCTGGCTGGCTGAAGTAGAGATAGAAATTCTTCTTTTTTACTGTTGAAATCATCAGTTCTCCCTTTAAGGCCTTTAACTGATTGGATGAGACTTCTCTCATTGTTGAAGGCATTCTCTTTCATTGATTGTAGATGTAATCAGCCATGGATACAATCACTGACTAATGATTTAAATCCATGAAATGTTCTCACAGTAACAATCAAGCCAGTGCATGTTTCACCAAACAACTGGACATCTTAACCTAGCCAAGTTGACACATATACTTAACCATCACAGACAGTCAATAAATATTTATTGTTTGTTCTGTGCACCAGACACTGTACTAGTAATCTGTAGATACAAGTATGAAGAAAATAGAGTCTTTCTGCTCATGGCCCTTTTTGTCTAATTGGGGCATGATGGTTGAGAAAGACTAACCATAAAGAATTTCAGAACTAAATGCATGCTTATAATTGGTAATAAGAATTATTTTCATTCCAGTGATAGAAGCCCAACACAAATTACCTTTGTCAAGCAGAGGGAATTTTCTGGTACACCTAATTGAAAGTTCCAGGAATGGATCCTTCTTCAAGCACAAATGGATCTAGGGATGCCATTCATATCTGCTTTCCTTTGTGATGACTTCATTCTTAAGGAGACTTTTCCCACAGGGTGTCAAAAATGGACACCAGTAGCTCTAGGCTTACATAATGTCCAACATTAGCCATGTATCTCTCCAGATTAACAAAAGCCCAGGGCATGACTCAGCTTGAGCAGAGGCTCAATCCTAAACTAAGACCAGAAAAATGGGGTAATCTGGCTAGCCAGGGTCATATGGTACCCCATGTTGGGGAAGGTAGGGCCCTGTTATTGACAGTCACATTCATTTATTCATTTATACCCCAGACCAGTTGATTCTAATACATATCCAGGTTTGATAAGTACTGAAATAGGTTGTTGAGAGTCTGTGTAAGGACTTAACCTTTAGTGAGATGGAAACCACTGAAGAGTTGACCAGGAAAGAGTAGATCACTTTTTTGGCCTTTTAAATACATCACTTTCACTGCTGTGTGGAACAAAGACAAGGAGGGTGAGGGTAGACATAAAGAGACCAGGTAGGAGGAAATTTTAATATTACAGGCAAAAGACCAGCCTGTAGGCGTAGAGATGTTGAGAAGGATTATGTTCTGATTTACTGTATTTTGAATGTAGAGCCAATAGGTGTATTAAGTGGGTTGTAGGAGAATGAGAAATCAAGAATGACTCTTTTTTTAAACAAATCAATTTTATTGAAACATATTAATAAAGCATACAATTCATCCAAAGTGTACAGTCAGTGGCATTTGGTATAATCATATAGTTGTGCATTCATCACTTTAATCATTATTAGAGCATTTTAATTATTTCAATAATAATAATAAACAAAAAACAGAAAAACAAACAAGGAATTCTTCACCTCTTCATATCGTTATGCTTCCCCTGCTGTACATAGCTGCTATTTCTGGTTATTCTTGCACATTTATTTATTTAAGCAGTTTTATTGAGATATATTCATATACCATATGATCTACGCAAAGAATACAATCAGTGGCTTTTAGTGTAATCACAATGTTGTACATTCATCACCACAAAAAAATCTTAGAACAATTTCATTACTCAAAAAAGAAAAATTCCACACTCCTTAGCAGTCACCTCTCAATCCCTCTGTCCTTCCCCAGCCTTACATAACCACTAATCTAATTTCTTCTCTATAAATTGATTTGTATTTGCATTTTATATAAATGGAAGCATACAATATGTAGTACTTTGTGTCTGTTTCTTTCATTTAGCATAATGTTTTTTTTTTGGTCTGATATTAACATCTTGTAGTATTAACATATATTAGTTCAATTTCAAAGAAAAATGGTCTTATATATAGTTTTAACCCACATTCGTATTTCACATGCAGTTTTACTATCCTATACAGTTCTTTGTCTTGAGCATTGGACATTTTGACAAGTATATGTCTTGGAGTTGGCCTGTTGGGATTTATACTGTTTGGGGTGTGCTGTACTTCCTGGATATGTACATCCATTTCCCACAATAGGGTTGGGAAGTTTTCAGCCATTATTTCCTTCAACACTCCTTCTGTTCCCTTTATCTTCTCTTCTCCTTCTGGGATGCCTATAATGTGTATGTTTGTGTGTTTTGTGTTATTGGTTAAATCCCCTAGTCCCTACTGGATTTTTTCTATCTTTTTATCTATCTGTTCTACTATCTGTTTGATTTCAGATGTACTGTCTTCCACATCACTAATTCTTTCTTCTGCCTGTTCAAATCTGCTGTTATGTGAATCTATCGTCATTTTGATTTCTTGGATTGTGCTATTCATCACCATCATATCCGTTATCTTTTTATGCATGTTTATAATTTCTTCAGTATGTTCTCCTAGTGTCTTCTTAATATCCTTAATCTCTTCCTTCACTTCATTAAGTTGGTCCATGATATTTGTTTGGACAGCTTATTTATTTATTTATTTATTTATTTATTTATTTATTTATTTTTTCAATTTTTAATCAATTTTTTTTTTAGGTTACATCGATTTACATAAATGTTACACAGAAATTTTAGGAGTATCCATATGCCCCATCTCCCACACCTCCTACAACCTCCCACATATACATCCTTCATCAGTGTGGCACAACACCTGTAATAGATACACACATTTTGGGGCTTTGCCACCAAGCATGGACCACAGTTCAGACTGTAGACCACCCTCTCTCCCAC
>PVKH010013727.1:0-16739 GCA_004027955.1 Chaetophractus vellerosus
AGCAGGGGGAGACAAGCAGACACAGAAGAACGCAGAGAAAAACGAACACAGCAAGAACAAGCAAAAAGAGGGGTGGGGGGGTGGATGTATAATAAATTTTTTTAAAAATGAAGGGAGAAATAGATATCTCTATAATAGTAGTTGGAGACTTCAATACCACTCTCAGTATTGGATAGAACATCTGCACAGAGGATGAAGAAACAGAGATCTTGAATAATATAATAAATGAGCTAGACCTAATAGACATCTATAGAGCACTGCACCCCAAAAAAGCAGGATATACATTCTTCTCAAGTGCTCATGGGTCTTTCTCCAAGATAGATAGACCATATTTTGGCTTACAAAGCAGCTCTCAATAAATTCAACAAGATTGAAATTATACAAAATACTTTCTCTGATCATAATGGAATAAAGTTGGAAATCAACAACAGGCAAAAAAGGGGAAATTCACAAATATATGGAAATTAAACACACTCAATCAGTGGGTCAAAGAAGAAATTGCAAGAGAAATCAATAAATGTCTCGAGATGAATGAAAACCAGAACACAACACACCAAAACCTATGGAATGCAGAGAAGACAGTGCTAAAAGGGAAATTTATAGCCTTCAATGCTTACATTAAAAAAGAAGAAAGAACTAAACTTGAAGGTCTAACTGCACACCTGGAGGAACTAGGAAAAGAACAGCAAACTAATCTCAAACAAGCTGAAGGAAAGAAATAGTAAAGATCAGAGCAGAAATAAATGAAATTGAGAACAAAAAAACAATAGAATCAACAAAATCAAAAGCTGGTTCTTTGAGATGATAAACAAAATTGACAAATAATTAGCTAGACTGACAAAGAAAAAAAAAGAGAAGATGCAAATAAAATCAGAAATGAGAGGGAGCACATTACCACTGACCCCACAGAAGTAAGAGAGATTATAAGAGGAGACTATGAACAACTGTATGTCAAAATATTAGACAATGTAGGAGAGAGAGAAACAAATTCCTAGAAACACACGAACCACCTTCACTGACCCTAGAAGAAATAGAAGACCTCAACAAAACAATCACAAGTGAAGAAATTGAAACAGTCATCAAAAATCTCCCAAAGATGAAATGCCCAGGACCAGATGGCTTCACAGGTGAATTCTACCATTTATTCAAAGGCAATCCAATAACAATCTTGCTCAAGCTCTTCCAAAAACTTGAAAAGGAAAGAATGCTACCAAACTCATTCTATGAAGCCAACTATTACCAATACCAATCCCAGATAAAGATCCTATGAAAAAATGAAATTATAGACCAACATCTCTAATGAATATAGGCGCAAAAATCCTTAACAAAATACTTGCAAACAGAATCCAAAGGCACGTTAAAAGAATTATATACCATGATCAAGTGGGTTTTATCCCAGGTATGCAAGACTGGCTCAACACAAGAAAATCAATTAGTATAATAAACCACATTGATAAAATGAAGAAGATAAATCATGTGATCCTCTCAGTTGATGCAGGAAAGACATTTGGCAAAATATGTCATCCTTTTTGATAAAAACACTCCAAAAGATAGGAATAGAAGGATGCTTTCTCAATGTGGTAAAGTGCATATATGAAAAACCTACAGCTAGCATTTTACTCAATGGTGAAATCTGAAAGCTTTCCCTCTGAGATCAGGAAGAAGATAAGGATGCCTACTGTCACCATTATTATTCAAAATTGTGCTAGAAGTTCCAGCTAGAGCAACTAGGCTAAATAAATAAATAAAAGACACCCAAATAAGAAAGGAAGAAGTAAAACTTACACTATTTGCTGATGATATGATTATATATCTTGAAAATCCTGAAAAATCCACAACAAAGAAACTAGAATTAATAGATGAGCTCGGTAAAGTGGCAGGTTATAAGATTAATATGCAAAATCAAAAGCATTTCTATACACTACTGATGTGCAATCTGAGGAGAAAATCAGAAAAATATTCCATTTATAATAGCGACTGAAACAAATATTTAGAAATAAACTTGTAACCAGGGACATAAAGGACCTGTATTCAGAAAACTACAAAACATTGCTAAAAGAAACCAAAGAAGACTTAAACAAATGGAAAGACATTCGTGTTCATGGTTTGGAAGTCTAAATATCATTAAAGATGTCAATTCTACCCAAACTGATTTGCAGATTCAACGCAATCCCAATAAAAATCCCAACAGCCTTTTTTTGCAGAAATCAAAAAGCCAATAATAAAATTTATTTGGAAGGGGAAGGGACTCTGAATAGCCAAAAATGTCTTAAAAAAGAAGACCAAAGTTGGAGGACTCTCACTTCCTGACTTTAAAGCATATTATTATACTTAGCTACAGTGGTTAAAACAGCTTGGTACTGGCATAAAGACAGACAGATTGACCAATGGGACCAAATTGAGAATTCAGGAAGTAAACCCTCACAATCAAGTGATTTTTGACAAGGTTTTTAAGCCCACCCAGCTGGGCCAGAACAGCTATTCAACAAATGGTGCTGGGAGAACTGGATAGCTATATCCAAAAGAAAGTAAGAAGACCCCTTTCTCATACCTTATACAAAAATTAACTCAAAATGGATTAAGAACCTAAATATAAGAACAACCATAAAACTCCTAGAAGAAAATGCAGAAAAACGTGTTCAAGATCTTGTGTTAGGCAGTAGTTTCTTATACCCAAAGGATGAGCAACAAAAGAAAAAATAGATAAATGGGATCTCCTCAAAATTAAAGACTTTTGCACCTCAAAGGACTTTGTCAAAGGGGTGAAAATGCAGCCAACTAAATGCAAGAAAGTATTTGGTAATCACATATCTGGTAAGGGTTTAATGTCTATGATATATAAAGAGATCATACAATTCAACAAGAAAAAGAGAAACTATCCAATTATAAAATGGGCAAAAGAGTTGAAAAGTCAATTGTCCAAAGGAGAAATAAAAATGGTGAAGAAAAACATGAAAAAAATGTTCAACATCACTAGCGATTAGGGAAATGCAAACAAAACTGCAATGAGATATCATTTCACAATTATTAGACTGGTTGCTATTAAAAAGTCAGAAAATTGTAAATGTTGGAGAGGATATGTAGAAATAGGAACACTTATTCACTGTTAGTGGGAATGTAGAATGGTACAGCCACTGTGGAAGACTGTTTGGCAATTCCTAAGGAAGGTGAATATAGACTTGCTATGGTACCTGACAATTCTACTATTAAGTATATACCCAGAAGAACTAGAGCAGTGACATGAATACACATCTGCACACCTATGTTCATAGCAGCATTATTCAAGATAGCCAAAAGGTGGAAATAAGCCAGGTATTCATCAACTGACGAATGGATAAACAAATTGCGGTGTATACTCATGATGGAATATTATGCAGCATTAAGAAGAAATGAAGTCATGATGCATAGGACATGTATGAACCTGGAGGCATTATGTTGAGTGAAGGAAGCCAGACACAAAAGGACAAATATTCAATGATTGTGCTGTTACAAACTAAATATATTATGTAAACTCAATGACTTAATAATTAGAATATAGGTCACCCAAAAATAGATTGAGGGTAGAGAATGGAAAGCTGATGGTTAAGGTGTGCAGAACTGCTTTAACAGGTGATTGTAAATCTTTGGAAATAAATGGAAATGGTGAGACCACATCATGCTGTTTGTGAAGAGCAGAGCTATTATAGGGCTCTGACAGTGGTTGAAAGGTAAAGTCTACAGACATTTATATTGCAAGAAAGAAAGCTAAAAAATGTAACATGGGACTGTATAATATAGTGAAACCTCACGTAAAATAGGAATATGGGTGATATTGCATATATAAGACTGTTTTCACAAAATATAAATACCAATAGGGAACCAGCTGTGGCTCAATTGGTAGAGCCCTGATTTACCACATGGGAGGCCCCAGGTTCAGTTCCCGGGACCTCCTCGACAAGGCAGGCCGCCTCGAGAAGGCAAGCCACTGCAAGCTGGCAAGCCGCTGTGAGCAGGGCAAGCCGCCGCGAGCAGGTAAGCCACTGCGAGCAAGGCAAGCCGCCGCGAGCAGGCAAGCTGCCACGCAGTGAGCTGATTCAGCAGGATGCCGCAGCAGGGGGAGACAAGCAGACACAGAAGAACGCAAAAGCAATGAACACAGCAAGAATAAGCAGCAAGGGGGGGATATATAAATAAATAAAAATAAATCTTTAAAAAATATACCAATATACTAGAGAGAAGGAAACAGAATAACAGCTATGTATGGCAGGGGAAAACCAGAGAGTTTGAGAGGTGATGAGTTTGGTTTGGTTGGTTGGTTGGCTTTTGTGTTTTAGTATTATTATTATTACTGGAATAATTAAAATGCTCTAAAAGTGACTGGATTAATGAATGCGCAATTATGTGATAATACCAAATACCATTAAATGTACAATTTGGATGGATTTATGCTTTATTAATATGTATCAATAAAATTGATTTGTTAAAAAAGGATTGATTTGGTAGATATTCATAATCAAAACTGAAATGTAGAGTCCAGAGAAATAAGAGATTGGGCTAAGGAAATTACTTTGAGAATGAATCCATATGGAAAGACAAAAGAAGAGTTATCAAAAAAGGAATAATAAAATAGCACAATCAGGTTATCTTGCATGAAAGCTAAGGGAGGAGGGAGAGGCAAGAAGATGGAGCTAAAAATTAGAAGGCTAACAAAAGTTCTTTAACCATGGAATTTAAAAAATTACCAAGAGATTAATTTCAAAATAGCAGTAAAGAGTAGTTGGATTACAAGCAGTTAGGGGTGAATGGGAGGTAAAAAGTCATGGCAGCAAATTAATTCTTTCTTCCAAAGAGTAGTTTGATGGGGTAACAGAAATCAGGAAAAAGTGTTGGATGGGGGACAGATGGGCAAAGGGAGGAAGAGAAGAAACTGTGATGCAAGAGATAGGAAGTTACATCATCCATTGCCAGATGGCTCCCACTTCAAAGCCATAAATTATTAGAGCTAGGGAGAGGCAAGGTTGGGTTTGAGGAAGGTATAGAACAATTAAAAGAACCACCTTGATGAATAAAAAAGAACATTTAGAACATCTCATTAAGTGCAAATAGTGGTGAGAATCCAGCTACATTAAGTAATATGTGTAACTTGCTCAATTATTCCTGTAATCTTGCTATGAGATGATCACATACCCAAATGGAGTTTGGTATTTCATCCATTGAATCCCCTTTTGTTCATCTGACATCTGAAGTCAATAGACTCACGAGAAACTTCACTTTTATTATTTCTATAGTCAAGGCATATTACATGATTGCTATTCCTGGATTAAATCATGCCTCGATGGCTTTGCTTATGCTGATTCCTCTGCCTGAAATGAGCCTGCTCCATATTTTAGGTCTTAGCCCAAGCATGACATAATTCTGAGGACTTTCTGCCACCTATTGATCAAACACTATAGCATTGACCATATTCTACAACTATGAGAGAAAGTGAAAACAGTATGTACTCTGTATTTACTTAAAAATATAAAACTTTCTAGAGAAATATCCTATTTTCAAATGTAATGAATCCTAGAAAGTATAGCAAAGTTAAATGTGGAAAAGTCAAGCAACTGAATTACAAAGTATAAAGAGGGCTACAATCACAGATAAATAATATGTACCTCTAATTATACCTCTCTTTTTAGATCAGTGTTTTTTATCCTTACCGGATATCATAGTGCCTTTTTCATAGCTAAAATTCAATCAATGAATCAATTATGGCTTTCAGCATTTCTTGGCTGGGATACCACTATAGCATGCTGACTTCTCCCCAGTCTGCTCCCATTTCAACATATTTTACTCACATACCACCTTCCTAAAAAAACAATACGAATCGTATCTCTCTCCTATTGAAAACTCCATACTCTAGCATAGAAGACCTTTCAATGCAATTTGACTTTTGAGCTCATCTCCCACCATCATTCCCATTAGCCCTTTGCTCCTGCCCATTCCCTCAAATATCCATCAACAGTCTTCAGTTTTATTCACCAGATGAGCTACAATATGTCACCATGTCATGAATTCATGTTCATATGAACATGAATTCATGTTCACATGACACCATGTCAGTGAATTCTTTCCTGAGGCAACATAAGTTAGTTGCTCCATCCTGTGTCCCTTTTAGTATGTTATCCTTACCTCTGAAAGAGCACACTTGCATTGTAATGCAATGCTATAATTTGATCTGTTTGCATAGTTTTCCCCCGATAGACTGGACATAATGTAAATGGTCAACAAATGCACTTAATGATTGGTTTGGGTTTCCATTTTATTAATAAGAATTGCAAATAAAAGAGTAAAGTCAATTGGATTTTATTCCATTTAATCACATATAAGTATATATATTAATTTCAACTTTGTGCCCAGCATTGAGTTAAAGGTAAAACATACTCTGATAAACCCCAAATATATTGTTATTATGTTACAGAATTTAGAGTTTAGTAGGGCAAACTCTGTATACAAATAAACAAACAAAAAAATTATACAATGACAAATTGTTTTAAGTGTTTTTAAGAAAAAGAATAATGAGGAGTTTAACCTCTTTGGATAATCAAAGAAAGTCTCTCTGAGTAGGTAAAATTAACGCTAAGAACGTATAGAAGAAAAATTTTTTTAAAAGTTGTGAAATGAGTAGGATAGAATCTTACGAACAAAAATAACAAGACACGGAGCTCCTAAGGCAAGATACAGTTTGGCACACAGGAGATCCTAAAAGATAACCAGTGTGGCTGAAGTATGGAGTACATTAAGGAGGATGAGATGAAGCATAAAGGGTGCAAAAAGCCACATAATTAAGGAAATTGTTCACAAAATTAATACATTTTTATTTTATTCCAAACACACTGGAAAGATATCAAAGTTTCAAGCAAAGAACTGGTGTGTTCTAATCTAGACTTTTTAAAAAATCACTCCCACCAGTCTGTGGAGAATACATTGAAAGGGGTAAGAATGGAAGCAAGAAGACCAGTGAGGAAAATATTGTGGTATTCCAGGCAAAAGGTGACAGTGATTTGGGCCAGGGTCATAACAAGAGAAGAGTAGAGAAATAGATGTATTTTACGTGTACTTTGAAAAGAATGAATAGGTTTTCCTAAAGGATTGGAAGGAGGTTTAAGAGAAAAGAATATTGTTGTTAGATCCTTTGCTACTTATTATTGCTCGCATTATGACTTATATAGGACCTATGCCTATGGCTTACTTACAAGCTGTACCAATAAATATTGCTCAAGAAAAAATGTCAACATGTATAGTCAAAGCTTTTCTTGAAACAAAAGAGTAGAAAATAGTCCCATACCCATTTCCCCTCACCCAACCCTCAATTTTATAGTCGGGTAAACTTGATCTAAAATTCTGTCCTCATCTTTTCATGGCATATGACTTTAGTTAGGCAAGAACTTAACTTCTCTGTTAAATTCTTTATCTAAAAATAAGTGCAATTATGTTGTACATGCAGGGGTATTGTCAAATTTGAAGAAAATATATGTAAAAAATCTAAGACTGTAGTTTGCATATTATACATAGTCAGCAATAACAGCCTCTTTCCATTACCCCAATACTTATGAGCGCAACCTATGTTTACAATTCTTTTATTAATGGACACATTTTCTTTAAAAAGTCCTTTTTCATCAGTATGTGTGTGTGTGTGTGTGTGTGTCTGTATCACGGGTTTCATCTCCCCCAACAAGGCCACAGTTCCCTGATAGCAGAGCCAAGTCTTAAAATTATTGAGGCAGGGACATCTTCCCATGTACACAGTTCCTGCTTAGACAAATTTTGTAGTCAGTCCATTATTATACACTTTAAAAAGCTAAAATGTACGGAGTTTCTGTTTATAGTGATGGAAAAGTTTTGGCAGTGGGTGATAGAAATGGAAGCACAACTTTGTGAATAAAATTAACACCACTGAACTGTATATTTGAAAGTAGATAATATGGGAAATTTTAGGTTGTATGTAAGCTACCAGAAAAAAATCACAGAATTGAACACAAAGAGTGAACCCTAATATAAACTGTGTGCTATAGTTAATAATATAATTATAATAACATCGTTACATCAATTGTAACAAAGGTATCACACTAGTGCAAAATGTTAATGATAAGGAAAACTGTGTGTGCAAGAGTGAGGTATATGGGTTCTCTGTACTTTCTGCAAGATTTTTCTGTAAACCTTCAACTGCTATAACAAAAAAAAAGTGAAAACGGTTGTGACAACTGCTTTGAATAATTTTACACTTTAAAGGAACAAAGAACTGTCAAGATTGATACTGGTATATTTTCCCATTGTATTGATTACTAAGCACATCATGAGCTATAAATTGTCTTGGAGGTATAAAATATTTCAGTAAAATAATATCTTTAAAGAAGAATGTTTCAGCTCCTCAGATAGATTCATACACAAAAACTGCCAAGATAAAAATATTCCCTATAATTATACTTATGTTTATTTTTGGTGTTGTATTTATTCTTTAGAACTCACAGAGGGCTGAAAGAAAATTAACCTATGCTAGCACATTCCTACCATCTGTCACAAAGATAAAAGAACAGCAAAAATGACAGCTTTTGCAACCATAGGAACAGAGTATTTTAGAATCTTCCATTGCTCTTAAAATCTTGAAAAGAATTTCACAAACCTGTCACTTTTCCATACAATACTTTAACAATCTTTATGGTTTTGGACATCTGGGATATCAGAGTAAACTAGGAAGAATAATTACCATTGTGATCAAAAGAATCAAAAATGCAGGATAGCTTCCCAATATCCTCTTTTGCAAAGAGCAATCCTTAACTTAGAGAAAGAATCGAAAGTTAACTGTCAAAGATAGAATATGATAAAATGATCAGGCTCAGTTTCTATTTTAGCAAATGGTGTAAATGTCTAGGATGCCAGTATGTAGAAGAAGGTAAACACTGTTTGTCCTCCCCTGATCATCTGCCTTTCTCATTAGTCAGTGGCACCCTTGGTTGGACAATAAACTATTGTATTTGCACTGTAAATACAACTTCCTGGTGAAGGGATGCAGACTGGAACTGGCAGCCATCTCAGCCCAGGTGAAGAGGGGTCCCAGGCAGTAAACCCCTTCACCCATTCGTGTAACAATCATATTCTCAGTCAAAAAGCAGTCTGTGAAACCTAGATATGAATCAGGGCTTCCTTGATTCCTAGTCTAGAGCTCAAATAACTAGACTGTGTCGTTTCCTTCTAAAATGTTCAGTTTAAAATTGTGCTGCAGTGGAGACAGAAAATTGACGGTTTTGAGCCAGTTGCCAATTTCAAACTCACTACTCTGGAACTAATAGTAGTAACCAAATAACTCATGCATGAGCTGCCATTCATATGATCCTGGGTATATGACCATAATCACATTTAAACAATGACATATTTTCAAATAAGCACCACATATGTGACAATATCTAGCTTCCACTGTTATAAAAGTATTTTTTGACTACTAATAATACTTCGAAAACCATTTAGACAAATTGAGGTCAGGTCACCATTATGGGTTGTAGTTTCTTCAACTGTAATTTTAGATGATTAGATTATATGATCTCTGAGTTCCCATCCAGCCCTGAATATTTATGAGTTTTATTTCAAAAAATGGTAGTGAAGAAATCCAAGTTCTATCCCCAAATTCAGCACTGAATTGCCCTGTGTTCTATTCCCTCTTTTTGCCCTCCCCCAAAGGACTTAGCATAAAAATATGTACATAGATATGCAATGTGCGACTTTTACCAAAGAAAAAAGAAGTTAAAATTAACATGCTTATTTACTAAGTTATACTTAGTTGTACTTTATGACTTGTACTTTAATTCACAGAGGCTTTAAAACAAAGGCCCACCTTCATAATCGATAGATTTAAGCCCAATTAATGACAGCAATAAAAGTCACACATATATATAGATTAGCACCTTTTTCTCCATGAAATCTCAGTATTCAAAATATTACCCAAACTGTTTTAAACTTGGCTCAGGAATGGTGATTTGAGATATCCTTAGAGGAAATCTAATAATATGAATTTATATTCTTAATACACCAAAGTCCGTGACTGATCTCTTTCAGATTACAGCTGGCCTTCTGCCATCAGCTGGTCTAGAAATAAAGCAAAACTGAAACAGGATAGAATGAAATATAAGATGGCTAAGACAAGAAAAGCATTTTTCTCTTGATGCCAGCGATTTTTGAGAAAGCTAATAAACTCAAATATTATGATTTAATTATAATTAAAGTAATTTCAAAAACATATAATTATTCATATAAATGAGAGCACTGGCAATTTATATTCTCTGATAACTCAATTCCTCACTTTGTTTCTAGATTTTTATGCCAATCTCATCTAAGCTTTAACAAGTGTCAGAATTTATCTGTTTAAACAATTCTGTCTTCCCTTGCTACCTTTAAAGCAGAGATACTTCTAAATATGACAGGATAAAAAGGAAGTCAGGGAAAGTAGGGACAAAACAGCAATAATAATATCATTTACTCCTGCCTGCACTCAGAGAGACCCTGATTTAGACGAGGCTCCATAGAGCTGGAGCTCATCTTCATTCTCCCAGAACCCAGCACAGTCCCTGACAAAATCTAACACATGTGTTGTTAATACCAAGGAGACAGTCCAACTCATATAGTGCCACAAGCAGCCTGAATACCAGCATGCTGATTTTCCCCTCCAAGATCTACTATATTCACTCAGGATGCCTATCTAGTTTTTGTTCTGAAATCTTAAGAGCACCACCTCTTATGGCACTGGAATCCTGCCTTGAGCATCCGCTGATTTGGCTGGTATTTCAGTATTTTGCTTTTCACCTACTAGCCACACCACCTCCAGGGCCTGGATCTCATTTTCTATAGCTTTAGCCACCAGCTGTGCACTTCCCAGATTCTACAAGTCTGACAGTAGTAATAGGATGTTGAATGGAACTGTTTTTGTCTCAGTTTCTACTGAGGTCCAGGAAGTATTTGCCAACTATTTTAACATTCCCATGTGAAGTACTAGACCATCTAAACAGGACTTGCAAAAAAGGTGTCTGTGAATCAGTTTTGTTAACCTTAGATTTTTTCATTCATCTCTGACTTTTAAAGGAGTTGGAAGAGTACAAGTGTACTTTGGAAAAAGGAAAGGGTTTTCTTTGGACACAGTTGCTAGCGAGTTGGATGTGGTGGTAGTGGAGAAGGGGTATGTGAGGAGTTTCCCATGGTCTCAAGTCAAGTGAGCAGGGCTTCAAAGAGGCAATTTCCAGAGGAGTTTGGCATATATCCCCTGGAGGTTTGGGATACAAGGTTTAGTCTCCAATGCAAGCCTTACTGGACAAAGGGCAAGAAACTACATAAAGCAGCTTTTGGCAGCAGAGTAGAGGGCTGACTGGAAGCAACTGAATCATCTCACAATGGGTCAAAGGGACAGGTTTCCCAAGGACAAGGTATGAGTCACATGGGAGACAGAGATAGCCTGAAAAGGTTCTGAATCTTCCCAAGAGGGCTCCCTGTATGGGATGAACCAATCTCAGTGGAGGGAGGCTAGAGGTGTACAGACAGGTACAGAAGCTGTGTGGGACCCATAAACAGACAGTCGAAGGAGAATTAGTACCTATAAGGTACCTTCTGGAAAATCATAGAGTAGCTCAGTAAACACTCATGAGAGAATCACTTTAAATAACAGCCAAGGCCAGAGGAAACCAACATCAGATAATGCCTGAACCGGTGAGGGAAGAACTTTCCTGCTTCTACTCCTCCTCCCTCCCATGCCCTTACCCTGGAGAGCAGAGGCAGGCAAGTGAGTGCAATAGAAGCAGTAGAAGTGCTAGAAAAATAGAGAAGGAAAATATATCACCTATCCCCACCCATAATGCAAACTTCCAGCTGAAACAAGCCTGAGCAATGGCTTGCAATTAAGTTTATAATTTTTTTTATAATTTTTCATTTTATATGTAGCTGGACATTTTAATCATTGAAATGAGTCTTATTTTATGATTTGGAAGGAGCACTTTTTTATGATACTAATAAAATTTTATTGAGAACCAGTAAGTCAAATCCTTTACGGAACACAGAAATACATATGATTCTAACCCTTCTCAATAACTGACAATAAAACATTGGGATGGGGTTCCAAAATATCCCAAACACTTTCTTTTTTATCTACAGGAGAGAAACAGCTCTTCTACAGCTCAACAATTCTGATAACACAAAAATGGAAATCTCTGGCCTGTTTAGGGGAAGCAGAAACACAATCAGAATGCACTATGAGTAAAAAAGGACTGCAGATGAGTTCTAGCAGCCAAGTGAGTAGATGCCTAAATGTTCACTCTTCACATTTTGTATTTTAAATCAGCTAGTAGGAGGCAGGGTATTATAAGATCAGACAACAACTCACCTGAGGACAGGAGAAGAGTATATCTCTCAATTCAATTATTTAGGGAACTGGTAATAAGGAGAGAAAATGTATCCACTTTTATGTAGAAGTTCATCTACCATGAAGGCTTTTGATGTCAAATAACTTGAACTGACATCAAAGATGAAAAATGAGACAAACGACTCTAAGAATTAAAGATTAAAGAGAGCTTTTTGATACCTACGAGTACTATAAAATCACGGAGCCAACCAAAGATTTACTCCAGGTGCAGGGTAATTACTAGGGACTAGAGGAGAGTTAAACAGTTATTTCGCATACTGATTAAACCATTGGTCTGATCTCTTCCCAGAGTTGTGGAAGCCATGATCTATAGCTTACCCCCCAGATCAGATTCTATTAAACTTGCATTTGTTTGGATACTGTAACTTGTCTAATAACTTTTCTAGAGAGTCAGCTCTATATTCTGGTTAATTTTGTTCTCCCTTACTCTCCTCTTTCTGCTTGGCTTTCATTGAGGTATCAGCATGTCTTCAAACTGAATCTTGCGGGGAATAAAAAATACGGTGGTGACATGTATTATCTACAGATAGGTAATCAGTACTATGGCCTCAATGGGAACCAGCTGTGGCTCAATTGGTAGGGCTCTTATTTACCACATGGGAGGCCCCAGGTTCGGTTCCCAGGGCCTCCTCGAGAAGGCAAGCTGCCGCAAGCAGGCAAGCCGCCGCGCAGTGAGCTGACTCAGCGGGATGCCGCAGCAGGGGGAGACAAACAGACACAGAAGAATGCAAAGCAAATGAACACAGCGAGAACAAGCAGCAAGGGGGGGATATATAAATAAATAAAAATAAATCTTTTTTTAAAAAAAGAAATCTTAGCATTTCAGAAGCAAATATATAGGATCTTGGCTTTCCTTGGTCTTGCTGCCCACTTTTATGAAAATTCTCTCTTTTTAAAAGTATTTTTAATAATGTGGACTTGAAAATAAAAGAAAAATACATTAAGTCAGTTGATTATTCTTTGCATATTAGTAGCTGAAATCCTAAGAGTAATGACAAGAAGGATGAAACTAATGGTTAAAATGACCAAACAATATTCTTTCTCTGCTTATTGGTACAAGCATAGTAAAGGTCCTCAGAATGTCAGGCAATGCTTCAGCATGTTAGAAATGTACCTTCTGGCTTCCCTTTATTAATCAGCATGAATATCATTTGTAAACACTCTCTGTACCCTTATATTTTTCATCCTTCTTGCATGACATTGTTTTCATTCATATCCACTGGATAAAGTAAAAACAATCTTTATTTATTCTAACACTAATCCCAACAATGAATTCAATATACTTCAACAAGGAAATCAAGTCTGTTCTCTCTCTAGTTCCTTCTCCTTTGTCTGAGTTTCATGGGATATCTGTATTTGGAAGTGGAATTGAACTCAATATATTTGCTACATTTGGGGAATTGGATTGAGTTTCCAGTGGAAATAAAAAGTATGGCTGGAGAGAGAATAGGTTCACTAGTAAATCAGAGTGGAAGACAAAGTCAGGTAATGTAATTGCCAGGGGTGAATGATATCACAAAAGTTTCTGAAGACTGAATGGCAGGCTTTGTTTGTTGCTTGTTGGTTGTTTGTCTGCTTTCTTTTTCTATTTCTTTTTTGCCCTTTGTCTTAGGTAGAATTCTCCCAAAGCAGGGCCTGAGAAAAGGATTCAGGGACACATGATCTATTGAGGAAAATCTCTTCAGGAAACACCTATATGGGATGGTAGGAAGCAGGACAGGGCAGGGGAAAAAGCCATCAATCATATCTTAGGTAAAGTCTAGCATAGAGGATAAATCATATTGGCAGAGTTATCCCACCTCAAAAAGAAAGGGAGCTGGACTTTCGTACCCTGTATGGGTTTGTCATTGTATATGCTTCCCATGTATCAGCCAGTCAACCTGATAATCCAGTCAACCAAGGACAATTCTCCAGAGTTACCTGCAACACTTGTCCAGCTTGGGTATAGCTTGAAGATCAAGTAAAAACAAACCTGGGAGGACACCAGTAAATTTCTCCTACATCCTTCTTTCCTTCCTTCCTTCTATCTTTCTTTTTTTCCCTCTGTCCTTCCATCCTTCCATTCCTCCTTCCTTCCTCCTTTCCTTCCTTCCTCTATTCCCTTTAACTCTTGCCCTCTTCCACATTGCTAAGCTTTCAAATATTCAGGACTTATTGGAAATATACATCTATAATCCTTAAATAATAGAAAATCTAGTGTCTTTCTGTTTAAGCTGACTAACACTTTCTGACATCTGCAACTAAACCCTATTTGATGCCATTATATAAAACATTCAGTTTCACATTGTAAATGCATGTTTTTTAAAAACTACAATCAGATCTTGGTGATACAAGGATTGAATCCTGAAATATAGCCTGCCCAACTATGATTTTTGCCAAATCAATATGCTGAATTCTAGCTGCATAATAAATGCTGCAATTTTGAAGCACCCTTCACTTAAATCATGGTACCACGTTGACAGACCATTGACAATACAATCACCTGAAAGTTGCAATAGGGAAATTTTGGAAATGTCTCTGCCAAAACATATATATCCAAGTTGACTATGTGATATCACTAAATTTCTGAGCATTTTTTTAGACTTCCATAAATTGAGCCCAAGCATCCTTAAATACTGGTAGACAATTTAATTTATTTACATTTTGCAGTGGAAAAAATCCAGATTGGAACTCAATATCTGGAAGACCTATAACAGTTTACTGAACTTCTTTTTATACTTCATTTCCTAATTTAGAAAATAAAAGGTTTAACAAACTGACCTAAAAAGTGTTTTCCAGAATCAAAATGCTATGATTAAACGACTGTTTCTAATTTGATTTAATGTACAGGGTAGTACTCTGTGTTATGACATCATTCTTTGGCTACATTGATAATTCAGCTGTTTCCATTCTGAATTAAAGAGTAATGTGAAACAAATGGGTTGTTTTCCCTTTGAAGAAGGATTAAAAATCTTATGAAACAATACTGTGTTTCTGTAATCACTACATCAAATTGTCACAATGCATAATTTATGGAAAAACATACTGAGAAATTCTCATAACTGGTCAGTTAATTTCTTTTACTGTATAAAACAATAATTCAAAATAATTATTATAATTTATGTAGATCACATTTCTTAACCCACTTTGAAAACATTTTCTTCTCACAAAAATTCTCGGAAATTTTTTTTGCATTTTAAATGCAAGTAAGGGAATAGAGACTAAGGTCATATAGTACATCAGTACTAGAAGCAAGATTAGAAACCATGATTCCAGATTTTCATACTATGGCATGCCCTTTATCATTGATTTCACAAAATAAATGGATTTCATGGGCAGCACACAGTTAAACCAACTCTTACTAAGGAAGAATTATTATGTTGACATTCAATTAGAAAAAAATTTAAAGTTTCATGATTGTTTTTATACTCTTAAGTCAACTATGTATGTGTAGGGCTAACATTGTCATCCATAGATCTGAATGGGATATTGTAAAGTAATCAATCAATCCATGTTCTTAGGTTCCCAGCATCTGGGAATATACTCTATTCCACCTGACCCACCTTGCTAACACCTGATAATCACTGAACTCCCTCAGGGCTCTAATTCTGGAACAATGTAACCAGCTTCAAATTTCACTTCCCAATCACCCATTTGATTAAGAGTAAAATAAATGAATATATGAGAATTGTGCATATGTTCAATTGATACTGTAACTAAAAGATATAGGCCCAAGCCACTGTACATTTCATTATTTCATTTTTCATTTTGCTTCACGTCAGAATCAAATTCAATTTCGTATCTAAGTTCCCATAAACAAAAATTGTACATTTTTCTTAATTATATGATAAGTATGGTTATTATTGCTATACTATATAAACATTGGGTGCATAATAAAGTGAGATTGTAAGAGAAAATAGATCTGACAATTTCAGATATTTACTGTGAATTGATTTTTCACAGGCCACATTCTGTTGTTCAAAGTTCCTGGAACATGCATGTGCTTTACTCTCTGTTTCCCTTTTCTGTAAATCATATAAATTAGTAACTGTGGGTTACTTCTGGTAGACACCAACCCAAAATAGCTTATACACAGTGACTTTTATTACCTCAAGAAAAGAAAAATTATAGGGATAGACTTCTAGTGTGGCTGTATCAAGATTTCAAAAAATCGCTGCCACGGACAGGCAAAAGCCGCCACGGGCAGGGCAGGTCGCCTGCAAATCGAGCACAGCCAACCACCCGCGAACTGAAAAAGCCGGCCGTGACGGAAGCAGAAGCCGCCCACAAGCGGGGAAAGCCGCGCCTGCGCAGTGACCAAGTCTCGGCGCGTCGCCGCAAC
>PVKH010013728.1:0-16739 GCA_004027955.1 Chaetophractus vellerosus
TGTTTTAGAAAGACTGTTCTGTACCATGTTCTGAACTTGATAATTATTTGATAATCTGATAAGTTTCCTTTCTTACCACTCACCATAGTGTGCTTGGCCTTTTGCCTATTTACGCAAGTGGTCTGCATAGAATTCAAAAAAACCTTTAAGGCTTGCAAAACCTAGGATATATAAAAGACCCTCAGATCCCTTAATAAAAGGCCCTCTACATATTCACCTGACCTGTGTGTGGTGTGTTTCTTCGCCGACTCCTTAGACCACCTTCAGCCCTGCTTCCCTCTGCCTCGGCTGGACCGCGGCACAAAAAGAATGATTTCTTCCATACCTACATCTGAGAGGTCTTGCAAGAACCAAATACTATACATATGAAAGTGTATAGCAAAGTATGATACAAATATGAACTATTAATAAATTACTCCTGTCTATCTTAGCTTGGGTCTGCTGTCTCTTTTAATACTGTGAGGCTTCCTAATCTCACAGTTACTCTTTTTTTCTCAAGGGTTGAAAATCAAATATTTATTCCAAGAAGTTAGGCTACTATTTTTCTTGATCATGGAGGTTAATACAAGAAGTAGATAATGATAGTAGAAGGCTTAGGGTCCTTGGATAATTATGTATCTTGGATACTCATGAATCCCATATTAGATTTAGCCTGACTAAGCACCAGAAAGGGATCACATTCTCCCCAAATATATATTCTGTCCTGATGTCAACTTCTCCAGTTCTCCCTCACTCTATTCAACGGAACGTAATACAAATAATTAGTCTCTCCAGTAGGATTTAAGAAGAATAAAATTCATATTGACCTCAAAATATGAATATGAATGTTCTGCAATGAATAGATATAACAAAGAATCAAATATGAAGAATATAAAGCCAAAATCCAGAATGTCATACTGAAAAGCACATTAGACTTATGGTCATAACAGCCCAATATTCATCAGTCATCAACACTGGATGCCTGGATGACTGTTTACAAATCATCTAACCATTTATACAATATCCAGCACTCGGCAAATACTCACTGAAATGCTACCATTAGTATTATCAATGTGTTAGGAATAAAAACATCAGAAACTGTATCACCATGTAAAAATAAATAAGTATAGCTGCTACACCCACTTCCCAGAACTTTTGCAAGAATCAAGTAAAACTATGCATATGAAAGCACTGTGATAAAGCTTGGCATAAATACTGTATAATCAACTGCATAGAGGAAACCTCCCTGGTTGACACTGTTTGCACCTTAATCTAATTAAAAACCATCATTTCTACCCACTTGGCTACAAGGAACTTTACACATTTTAATGAAGTTACACATTCACTAAATACTGATTCTTAAAATTATTGTGTGAGGTATATAGGCAAGTCATTTTTCTCAAATATATTAATAAGTAAACTGAGTCCTGTAAGCTGATGGCAGATGCAGGCAAACCCAGTTTTCTGATTCCTATTCAGTAAGTGTCCCCTTCCACCATGCTAACTTCCACAGTTATTCATAGCTAGTTTTTTTGCAGATTTATAACAGCCCATTAAGATACTCTATAAGTGTGCATAACTTTAAAAACACATTTGCTTAAATCCCATTCCATAATTAAAATAGATGAAACTTCTTTCCTTGGCTTGTTTAAGTTATGATTTATGAAGCTTGTTGTAGTCTGACCATTTAGGTAGAAAATGACTTAAAACACCTCATTAACAATAGGAAATTCTCATAAATTCGGGAGCCATGGGAACACTTCAAGTGAGTGCAGAATATATGTATTTTATATACTGTATTATAAAATAATATAATGGATTGGTATATACATTTTATTCATTTTAGAAATGTAATATATATTCATTCTTTGTTCATATTTCCTCAAAATATTTCCTTAGTCTATAAAATGAATGGATTAAATGAAATTATATCTCATATCAATTCCTCAAATGAGTATCTGTGAACAAAATTCTATATGCATAGAATAAAAATCTAAATAAAATATTTTTTCTGATACTATATAACTATTACAAATAAATTAAGAGAATGCAGAAAAAAGAAATGTCAGAGCCTATACCCAGAAGTAAACACTCTTAATAGTTGGTGTATATCTTCCCAGATCACTTTTATACATTACTTTACATGCTTTTACATTTTTATTCTAAATGAAACTTTCAATAGAACATTGAAAATTACAGCACACATTGGACAATTTTTGAAGAGCAGGTAAAATTCAATCACAAAAGAATGATTTTGTTGCAAGTAATAAACCTCGCTTGGACTGGCCTAAGGAAAACACAGAAGTAATTTATGATAAGGACACAGGTGTGTCTCATTGGATACAAGGGCAGAAATGTAGCTGTTTCCAGAGAAAATGGGATCAACACCTGGAAGGTGATCTTTACCCTGTGTCACTTGACTCTGCATATATGCTTCATTCCTCTCTTACAGCAGTCTCTCTTTCTAGGCTCATTCATATGGTACAAAGTGGTTCCATGACAGAAATGAAATTTTCACATAACCAATCTAAGAAATAAATTCTAGAACTAAGGCTAGAATCTTTTATTCCTGATTCTAAATTAATAGAGAATCACTTTATATCAACCAGGGTCCCAACAAAAAAACAGAAAGCTTACTCAGCTGGTATTTTGAGCAGAGTTTGAGTATTTACAGAGATGTGTGCACAAATAAAAGAACCAAAACTGGGTATTGAGGCACCCAGGATCTAGTAACAGAAAGAAGACTTTCTCACCCTTAGGCTTGACTGAGCAAGAAGAGGTAGCCACGTGGAGTGGGGTTCCCAACAAGAGACTTTAAAGAGATGCAATCACTGTCAAAACCACAGTGACAAGGCAGATAGAGCAAGAGAAGAAATGCCCAGACATCTGTTCTCCATATTCCAAACCCATCTGGAAGCCACAAGAGAGCAAGTGAGCCCAGGTAATGCAGCTGTGGGCCATCCCCACAGGCACAGAGCAGTATAGAAAAGGATAGAGAAGGAACAGAATGAGGGGTGGACAGGGGAGGGCCCAAGAATGACCAGCATACTCCCTAGGTGGTCTATCTGGCTTGGATTCCTTCCCACACCATTCAGGCATCTATGACAACCAGGTTGAGTTACAAAACAGTGACTCAATGGTGTTCTTATATAACGCCTGACTTGTTATTTAGAGAGGTTATACCATTTGTTTTATACAGTTGTTATTATCAATTGTTTAATTGTGTGCTATTCACTTTGCAACCTGATAGAGGACAATAATCATATTCCTTTTTTTCCATTGCACAATCTCCACTATCTCAGTGCTTACCCATAGTAAGCAATATTTGAGAAATGGATGGCTGAATAAATACAAATTTTGGGCAAAAGTGTCTGTTCTCATAATGTTCCCCAAATTCAATTTATTTAACAAATTTTGTGTTTGATTTTTCTTTTTGGAAATAACTTCAACTACAGAAATAATCTCTAAGTATAGAAGAGTAGCAAAAATAAGAAACACAGAACACCTGTTGGTGTTTACGCATCTCCACCTTCTGATATTTTGCTCCATTGACTTTACTATTTGTGTATTTGTGTTGTGTGTATGTATATATTTTTCTAAACCAGTTGAGGGTAAGTTACATATATTATAGTTCTTTACCCCTAAATACTTAAGCATGCACTTTCTACAAATAAAGGTATTAAATGACCACAGTAATAAAATTCAGTAAATTTAACATCAATAGAATACTTTTATTTTTCACCCACATTCAAGTTTATCAATTGACCCATTTCCCCTACTCCGGTACAGGAAGCAGTCTAGGATCAGATGTTACATTTAGTTTTCCTGTCTGTTATCCTCATTTAATCTGAAACATTTCCATAGCCTTTGTTTGTCTTTTATGATGTTGACATTTTTTAAAATAGTGTCCCCTTCCTTTTCAGTGGAAAATTGCTTATGATTAGTTTGGCTGAGGTTTCTCCACGAATAATTTTAGGTTAGGCATTCTCCCTCAGAATATGACTTAGATGATGATGTGTTTTTCTCAAGGTATTAACAGTAGGAGACACATGAACCCATCTTCCCTTTATTGGTAATGTTAATATTGATCACCTGGTCAATTCACCGCTCTATTTTTTCCTTGGAACAAATAACCATTCTTTGGGGAGACACTTTAAGACTAGGCAAATACGCTGCTCTCTTCAAGAGTTCTATTTGGGGATCCATTGATTATTCTTGCCTGATCCAATCTTTACTTTGATGGTTGCAAAATAATGATTTTCCAACTCCAGCAGTCCCTCCACATTTACCAATATTTAGCTGACATTCTGCTGTAAAGAAAAACCCTCTCTCTTCCCACCTCCCATTTATTTATTGTTGGTATGAAAGTCACAAACTTCTATTTTCCTCCCTGATGGCTTATAATTCATTTTTGCACCTAATTAATTTGGTACTCATATTGACCCAGACCTAGTTGTCAGGAACCTCCTCAAGCTGTTTCTTAGGTCCTTGTGGCATTCCCTAACATTTTTATGAGCAATTTCTTACTCTTTGACATAAGGTATTCTAGGCCCATCTTGTATAAAACCTGGCACAGGCTAGAATTAGCCATTTCTCTAAGAGCTCTGGTTTCTGTTATTATTGAAAATTAGAGAATAGGGCCCAGGCAGTAGGTTTGCTCATTGCTGCTGGCCCTTTCAGCAGAAAGCAGACAGATCTAGGAAACAATGTAGTGCATATACATAAGCATACAAAGACATACAAATTTATATACACATGAGTAGGTACATATATATTTAGACATGTGCACATAAATATTAATATACCCATGCATATTTTAGAAGTTATAATTTTACACTAATATGTACAGTTCAAATCTATCCCCAGAGGGTTCTTTCTTGCTTTGTCCCTTCTATATCTGTGTGCCCCTTTATCAGTGAAAATCCTGGATTCAAATAACATTAACATATTTACTCGTTTGCTTAATTCTGTATTTTATGTTGTTTCAGAATTGCTTCACCCACACCACTACAACAAACAAACCTACAAAAAAGGATTCTGGATTTGTTTTCAATTCTACACACACACACACACACTCACCTCTCTCAAAACTGAAGGTAATGTTGAAATACCATCTTCCTAAAGTCTTGGAATAGTTACTTGATCTTCAATGTCGTTATGGTATTTATTTGAGGTGCAGTTGTGTTCTTTTGTTTCAGTTTTATTCCCCTCATTTCCCATCAGTATCGATTTAAATTTTTGAATATGTATAATATTCACATGCTTCCCAAAGTCAAAACTATACCAAATTGTATAATCAAAGCCATGTCACTCATCTTTTCTGCCCAAGGCCTCAACAGCCATTGCAGGTAACAAACTTTATTGTTACCTAGTTCATCTTTTGCATGTTTTTTTAATTGAAGTAAAATCCATATAACATAAAATTAACCGTTTTAACTATTTTAAAGTGGCATTTAATATATTCACAATGCAGTGCAGCCATCTCCTTTATCTAGTTCCACACCTTTTCATCCTCCCAAAAGGGGGCCCTATTCCAATTAAGCAATCATTCTCCTTTCCCTCCTCCCCACAGCCCTTGACAACCACCAATCTGCTTTCTATCTCTATGGATTTACCTATTCTGGACAATTCATATAAATGAAATAATATGTGACCTTTTGAATCTAGCTTCTTTCACTAAGCTTGTTTTCAAGGTTCATTCATGTTACAACATGAATCAGTACTTCATTTTTATGGCCAAATAACATTCCAATGTATACATATATTTGCATATTCATGATTTGAGGGACATTTGGAATATTTTTGGCTATTATGAATAATGCTGCTGTAAACATTTGTTTACAAGTTTTGTAAGATTTTATATTAAACTACCCTTCTATATATGGAATTAATCCCAATTGATCAGGGTGTGTAATTCTCTTAAGGTGCTGTTGGGTTCAGTCTATTAGCATTTTATTGAGGATTTATGCATTCATAAGGGATATTGATCTCTAATTTCCTCTCTTATTTTATCTGCTTGGCTTTGATATGAGAGTAATGCTGGCCTCACAGAATGGGTTAGTAAGTAATCCCACCTCTTCAATTTTTTTTGCAAGAGTTTGAGCAGGCTTGTTGTTAGTTGTTCTTGGAAAGTTTGATAGTGTAAGCCATTTGGTCCTGGAATTTTCTTTGTTGGGAGGGTTTTGTTTCAGATTCAATCTCTTTACTTGTAATTGGTCCTTCAATTTTCTTGAGTCAGTTAGGTAATTTGTGTGTTTCTATTTCATCTAGGTTATCTAATTTGTTGGCATAATTTTTCATAGTATCCTCTTAAAATACTTTTTATTTCTGTGGGATTGGTAATAAAGCTCCCCATTTCATTTTTCAGTTTAGTTATTTGTATCTTCTCTCCTTTTTTGTCAGTCTAGCTAAAGTTTTGTCAATTGTATTGATCTTTTCAAAAAAAGGACTTTTGGTTTTATTGAGTCTATTTTTTTTTCTTTTCTATTTCACTTATCTCAATTCTAATCTTCATTATTTCCTTTCTTCTGCTCAGCTGGGTTTATTTTGCTCTTCATTTACTATACCCCCCCTCGCCCCCATTGTGATGTTAGAGCTCTGATTTGAGACATTTCTTCTTTTTCAATGTAAGCATTTAGAGCTATAAATTAATTTAGTACTGCCTTTGCTGCATCCCATCAGTTTTGATATGTTGTTTTTGCTTTCATTTGCCTCAAGATATTTCCTCCTTTCCCTTGTGATTTATTTTTGACTCATTTGTTGCTTAATAGCCATGTATCTGTGAATTTTCAAGTTCTCCCTGTGTCACTGATTTCTAGCTTCATTCCATCATGGTTAGTGAAGATGTATTGTATGATTTCAATATTTTTTAATTTACTGAGACTTGTCTTGTCACCTAACATACAGTCTATACTGGAAAATGACCATGTGAAAGTAAGAATCTGTATTCTGCTCTTGTTGGGTGAAGTGTTCTAAGATTCTGTTGGATCTACTTGGTTTAGAGCAGGGGTTATTAACCTTTTTTCTTCCATGGATCCCTGTGCCAGTCAGATGAAAACCAAAGACCCCTTACTAAGTCCATACTATACTGTGTATTATTTAATAAATATATCACACATGCACCAACACATCCCACAAGAATGTTTTTTTTTTTTAAATTTTCAATTCAAGATCACAACTCCCCCTGAAATCTTTCCATGGACAATTTGGTAAGAAAACCTGGTTTAGAGTATTGTTTGAGTCTTCTATTTCCTTATTGACCTTCTGTCTAGATGTTCTATTCATTAATGAATATTTGTGTCATATATTTTGAGGCTCTGCTGTTACGTGCATATATATTTATAATTGCCATGTCTTCTTGTTGAATTGACTCATCAATATATAATGGCCTTCTATGTCCATTGCAACAGTTTTTCACTTAAAGTCTACTTTATCTGATATTTTTATAGCCACTTTAGCTTTCTCTCGGTTCCTATTTCCATGGGTATATACTTTTTCCATCCTTTCATTTTCAACCTACTTATGTCTTTGAACTTAAGTTGAGTCTCTTGTAAACAGCATATGGTTAAGTCATGTTGTTTAACTCATTCTGCCAATCTCTGGCTTTTCACTGGAGAGTTTAATCCATTTACATTTAAAGTAACTACTGATAACTCAGGACCTTCTTCTGCCATTTTGTTATTTGGTCTTTGTAAGTCTTATACTTTATTGCCTCTCAATTCTTCTGTTAATGCCTACTTTCATATTAGATTATTTGTAGTGTGCTGTTTTGAGTCCCTTCTCATTTCCTTCTGTAAATATTTTTCAGATATTTACTTTGTGACTACCATGAGGCTTAAATTTAACATCCTAAAACCATAACAATTATTTGACTCAATAACAACTTAACTTCAATAATATACACAAACACTGTTCCTATAGTCTTCTGTTCTACCACCTTTTTGTTGTACTTGTTACAAATTATATCTTTACATATTATGTCCAAACCATAGATTACTACTTTTTAATGAATTTGGATTTTATACCTTTAAAAAGTAAGGAATGCAGTCACATATCAAAAAATGCAATACAGTGTTTCTGGCTTTTATAGTTACCCATATAGGTAACTATAGTTACCCTTCACCATAGATCTTTTCTTTATGCTGTTTTGACCCACTGTCTAGAGACCTTTCCTTTTAGATGGAAGAATTCCAATTAGCATTGCTTATAGGGAAGGTCTAGTGGTTATAGATTCCCTCAGCACTTTTGTTTACCTAGGAATATTTAGCCTTCCTGTCAAGAAGATCAACCCATGGTGAAGTGAAGTGCATATTCTTCTCCATCTTTTCTGAGACTTGTCCTGGAGTTGAACTTGCTCAGGGCCTTCAGAATTCCTTTATTTATAGGAACCCAAATGTCCCCTCTACTCCATATGAAATAGACTTCCCCCATTCCCAGGTGCTCTATGGTAGGTCTGAAAGCTAGTAATCCTTTGCCCTGGTTACTTTGACTTTCTTACACTGCTTTTTCTGTTCACAGGCTGCTTCTGCCTACAGGGCAAAGTCTGGAAAGGCAAGACAGAGATGACTGCCCTGGTTCAGTCTTTCAGTCTACCACCTGACAGATTGGTATCAGTATGCACACACCCCAGTATGCACTTTAGATTATGCTGCTGCCTCTGGAACAGGGCCAGGGACCAAGAACAGGAATGAGGACTGTCTCCTCACTGTGCTGGAGAGGAAGGGAGGTGGGCCAACAAGAATGCCATGATCTTTTCATACCATTTTTATAGCTTCATTTTCTTGATTCTGCACTTGCCCAGTTATTACAACCATTTAACCATTTTCCAGAGTTTCAAGGAAGATGGTCCTCCAATTTTTACTAGTTGGGGAATGACTCCCTGGAGCATCTTATGCCACCGTTGGTTGATTGGAAGCCTATTAGAATATGTTTTGGAGTTACTTGAAATGAATTTTACTAACACCTGGTAGGCCCTTTTAACATAGATTCAGGTATTTTAAAAGTTTGGAAAGTTTTCTTAATTATAGCTTTGTTCCATTGTTTTTTCTTCTTCAGAGATATGAACTGTATGTATGTTAAACCATCTATGTTTTCCATTTCAATCACTTTTTATCCAAACCTCTTTACTTACTTCTTTAGCTCATCTTTTTATTTGCTTAAATTTTTCCTGATTTTCCTCAATGCCCTTTGTTAAGTATTCAAATATATTATCCTTTGGGCATTTATAACTTAGGCTTTATTCCTTATATAATTTTATCTTTTTCTTATAACATTTTCCTGAGCTTAATCAACTCTAATTACATTTCTTCCTGGTTTGGGTCAGTATCATGCCTCAAGTTTTGTATTTCTTTTGCAAGGCACCTATTTTTATATCCCAAAATGCTTATCTGAAAATATTTAATATTTAAACTATTATGTTACAATTTTGTTCAGCTTCATAGTTGGATTTTTGGAGAAATTTTTCATCACTCGTGACTAAGTTTGCCAGGCTTTAATTACAAACACCACACAATGGGTTGGCTTAAACAACAGGAATTTATTGGCTCAATTTTCCAGAGACTAGAAGGGCTGCTTTCTCCCAGGTTTGGTAGCATTCTGATGCTGGCTTGCAGATCCTTGAGGTTCCTTGGCTTTCCTGTCATGTGGCAATGTCCTCCTCATTCTCTTCTGCATTCAGACTGATTTTCTGCTTCTCATTTGAGATCTTCTCTTTAAAACGCCTCCAGTAATCCAGACTAAGACCCATCATGCTTTGGTCAGCCACACCTTAACTAAAAATAACACTTTCAAAAGATACTTTTTACAATGGGTTCACACCCACAGGCACAGGGATTAAGTCTAAGAGCATATCTAAATCGGGGCACATAATCCAATCTACAACAAGTGAAGTTTTTATTTGCATTTTATGATTTTTACAGGAGTTTTATATGGAGGTTGTCTGCTTTTACTATTTCTATGTTGTGAACAGTGTTCTAGGCAAAGGGTTTTCATGTTAGTTCTACTCTGTTCTGTGCAGTTTATTTAATGAATGATTTGTTAGAGCGGGGAGAAGGAGGAATTGGCATGTCTTATTTTTCTTTTTTCTGGCAGGATCCTTAATATTTTATTCTTATTGCTTTACTTCACTAATATTTCTTCCTCATCTGCAAGAAATACTACCTCTTGCCCATATATTTTATTCTCCTCCAGAAGTAACTTTACAGGATGCTCTAAGGCTACTGCTTCTAGTCCAACATACTAACGTCTTTCTTTAGGCAGTACTGTAATTTATGTTCAGTATTTTGACCTTTATTGTCATATTTTTTTCTTTCTGGGAGTGATTTGTCTGTTCTCTAAGTTCTCTTCTCCCCTCTACTCTTTTCCTTGAATTTCTTTAAGCCTGCTCATCCCTCTTTTCTGTAAACACAAGCTTTCAGTGGTGAGCAGGTGATAAGAAATCTATTGACATTTTCCCCCCTCTTTCTATGGATAATTCATAGGCTGTGGTGTTCTGTCTCCTAGTGATCCTGAATGTATAGAATAGGTAATAAGTAGTTTTATTTGGCTTCCTTGTTGGTTTTATTTTTATTTGGTAGAGAATATAGGAAGTATTTGAAATCAGGGAGCTATTATTGTTCTCCAAAGCCCACTAGTTATTTTTATTTGTAAAAGTACAATAAGGGGATTGTGGGAAGATGGCATCAGATTTAAGAGGCAAAGCCCAAAGTTCTCACAAAAACAATGGAGAAAGAGTCAAAAGCTGTCTGAGGAACCTGCTTTGGGGGTCAGCAGACAAGGACAGTGGTACACAACTCCCAGGAGAATGAGGGACACAGAAAAAGAACCCGAAACAACAAACATGAGTTACCAAGCCCAGTGATGGCTGGGAAGGCCTTCCCTCCCCCACCCCAAATATTAAGCTGGGGTAAAAAGTGAGCTCACTGTGGCCCACTGAGAGTGGAACAGACATCTTCCTCCCTGCCAGCTGTTTCAAGGGTAAAGGGAGGGGGAGTCAGGGGCTTTTCTTCAGTTATTTTGGCCAGCAGAGCCCACTTGGAATCTAAGCTCTGGAAACTCAACACAGGAACACAGGAAAGCCTAGACTGAAACACCCAGGTGGAAAGGGGTGCTGATGAGAGCCATCTGCTGGCCTATATAGAAATTGCATGGACAAAAACTGTTTTCAGTTCTCTCTGTATCCTAATCCCTAGGAGAAAATCTGCACCCCAAATTGGCCATCACGGTAAATTCACCAACATATTAAGATGTCTAGACATCATCAAAAAATTGCAAGCCACACTAGGAAACAGGAAGAGGTGGCCCAGCCAAAGGTACAAACCAAATAATCTGAATAGATACAGGATTTAAGACAATTAATCAGCGATAATCTCACAATTCTCCTAAATCAATTCAGAGAACTTAAAGAAAATATGATTAAAGAGATAAAGGATATTAAGATGACACTGGGTGAACATAAATAAGAATTTGAAGGTTTGCAAAGAAAAGTAACAGACCTTATGGGAATGAAAGACATGATGGATGAGATTTAAAATACATTAGGGGCACATAAGAGAAGAATTGAATTGCTTGAGGACAGAATTTATGATTTCCAAGACAGAAGATCTAAAATGGAAAAGACAGGAGAACATAAACAGAAGAGAATGGAAAAAATGGAATAGAATTTCAGGAAATTGAATGACAACCTGAAACACAAAACATTCTCATTATCAGTGTCTGAGAAGGAGAAGAGAGTAGAAAAGGGGTAGAAAGAATATCTGAGGAAATAATGACTGAAAACTTCCCAACCCTTATGAAAGACATAAATTCAATTACCAAGAAGGAAAACACACCCCAAACAGAATAAAATCCAAACAGATCTACTCCAAGACACTTACTATCTGAGTGACAAGTAAAAGAGATAAAGAGAGGATTCTGAAAGTAGCAAGAGAAAAGCAAAGCATCACATACAAGGGCAACTCGATAAGATTAAGGGCCAACCTCCAATCAGAAACCCAGGAGGTGAGAAGAAAGTGATATGGTGTATTTAAGGTATTGAAAGAGAAAAACTGCCTGCCAAGAATACTGTATCTGGCAAAACTGTCCCTCAAAAATTAGGATGATTTCAAGTCTTCACAGACAAACAAAACCTGATAGAATGCCATAATTACAAGAGATACTAAAGGGAGTGCTACAGCCTGAAAGGAACAAACAAGGGTGAGAGATTTGGAGAAGAATGTAGAAATGAAAATTATTAGGAAGGGTAAACTAAAGGGGAAGAAGACAGATAATGAAATGATATGACAACAGAGAGCCAAAGAACAAAATGAAATAAGTAATGCCTTTGCAATGATAACATTGAGTATTAATGGCTTGAACTCTGCAATCAACAGATAGACTGATAGAATGGAAAAAAATATACATGAGCCATCTATATGTTGTCTACAAGAGACCCACCTCAGATGTAAGGACACAACCAGGTTCAAAGTGAAATGTTGGAAAAAGATATTCCAACAAATAGTAACCAAAAAAGAGCTGGAGTAGCAATACCAATATTGAAAAAAAAAGATTTCAAATGCAAAACTGTTATAAGAGATGAAGAAGTTCATTATATATTAATAAAAGGGGCAATTCACCAAGAAGAAATAACTATACTAAATAATTATGCACCTAATCTGAGTGCCACAAGATACATGAGGCACACACTGGCAAAACTGAAGGGAGAAATAGATGGCTCTATAAAAATAGTTCGAGACTTCAATACACCATTCTCAGTATTGGCTAGAACATCTGGACAGAGAAGAAACAGAATTTGAATTATATGATAAATAAATGAGACCTAACAGTCATCTATAGAGCATTGCACCCCAAAGCAGCAGGATATACATTCTATTCAAATGCTCATGGATCCTCTGCCAAGATAGACCATATGTTAGGTCCCAAGACAAGTCTCAATAAATTTAAAAAGATTGAAATTATACAAAACACTTTCTCTGATTACAACAAAATGAAGCTGTAAATCAATAATGAGTGAGAAAAAGAAAAATTCATAAATATATGGATATTAAGCAACACATTCTTAAATAATCAGTGAGTCAAAAAAGAAATTGCAAGAGAATTCAGCACAAATCTTGAGATGGATAAAAATGAGAACACAGCATATCAAAACCTATGGGATACTGCAAAGGCAGTGCTAAGAGGGACATTTATAGCCTTCACTGCTTACATTGAAAAAGAAGAGCTAAAATTGAAGATCTAACTGCACACCTGGAGGAAATAGAAAAAGAACAGCAAACTAATCCCAAACCAATCCAAAGGAAAAAAATAGTAAACGTCAGAGCAGAAATAAATGAAATTGAGAACAAATACACAAAAAAATGGAATCAACAAAACCAAAAGCTGTTTCTTTGAGAAGATCAGCAAAATCAATGAACCCTTAGTTAGACTGACAAAGAAAAAAGGAGAGAATACAAATAAATAAAATCAGAAATGAGACGGGTTGGGGGCATTACCACTGAACCCAAAGAATTAAGAGAGATCATAGATAGATCATAACAGGATATTATGAACAACAGTATGACAAAAAAAAACTAGACAATGTAGATGAGATGGACAAATTCCTAGAAACACATGAACCACCTACATTGACCCTAGAAGAATATATCAACAAACCAATCACAAGTGAAGAGATTGAAAGAGTCATCAAAACGTCCAAAGATGAAAAGCCTGGGACCAGATGACTTCACAGGTGAATTTTGCCAATCATTTAAAGATGATCTAATACCAATCTTGCTTAAGCTCTTCCAAAAAACTGAGCAGGAAAGAACACTACCAAACTCATTCTATGAAGCCAACATCACCCTAATACCAAAACTAGATAAAGATACTTCAAAAAAAAAGAAAATTACAGACTAATATCTCTAATGAATATCGATGCAAAAATCTTCAACAAAATACTTGCAAACAAAATCCAAAAGCATGTTAAAAGGATTATACACCATCATCGAGTGGGTTTTATCACAGGTATAAAAGGGTAGTTCAACAGAAGAAAATCAATTAGTGGAATAAAACACACTGATAGATTGAAAGAGAAAAATCACATGATCTTCTTGATTGATGTAGAAAAGGCATTTGACAAAATACACCATGCTTTTTTGATTAAAAACCCTTGAAAAGAAGGAAATAGAAGGAAACTTTCTCAATGTGGTAAAGTGCATATATGAAAAACTTACAGCTTGTAATGAACTCAATAGTGAAAGACTGAAAGCTTTCCTGCTGAGATCAGGAACTAGACAAGAATACCTACTGTCACTATTGTTATTTAATACTGTGACAGACATTCTAGCTAGAGCAAGTAGGCTAGATAATGAAATAAAAGGCAACCAAATAGGAAAAGGAGAAGTAAAACTTTTATTATTCACTGATTTTATGATCTGATATCTAGAAAATCCTGAAAAATCCACAAGAAAGCAACTAGAACTAATAGATAAGTTCAGCAAAGTGGAGGGGTACAAGGTTAATATGCAAAAATCAATAGCATTTCTATACACTATTGATGTGCAATCTGAGCAGGAAATTTTTAAAATTCCATTTTTAATAGCAGTAAAAACAACCAAATATTTAGGAATAAACTTAACCAAGGACATAAAGGACTTGTATTTATAAAACTACTAAACATTCCTAAAAGAACCTGAAGAAGATTTAAATAAATGGAAGGACATTCCATGTTCATGGATTGGAAGACTAAATATCGCTAAGATGTCAATTCTACCCAAACTGATTTACAGATTCAACACGATCTCAATAAGATTTGGGCCATAACAGTCTCTTCAACAAACAGTTCTGGGAAAACTGGATAGCCATATCCAAAAGAAAGAAAGGGGACCCCTATCTTACACCTTATATAAAAATTAACTCAAAATGGATTGAGGATCTAAATATAAAAGCAACCACCATAAAACTCTTAAAAGAAAATGTAGGAAAACATCTTCAATATCTTGTAGGAGGCAGTAGTTTCTTAAAAGTTACACCCAAAGCACAAGCAATAAAGAAAAAATAGATAAATGGGATCTCCTCAAAATTACACACTTTTGCACCTCAAAAGACTTTGTCAAAAGGCTGGAAAGGCAGCCAACTCAATGGGAGAAAATATTTGGCAATCACATATCTGACAAGGGTTTGATTTCCATGTTATATAAAGAGATAGTGGTTTAATATCCATGATATACAAAGAGATAATACAACTCAGCAATAAAAAGACAAACTACCAGATGAAAAAAATGGGCAAAAGCCTTGAAAAGACAATCATCCAAAGAAGAAATACAAATGGCAAAGAAACACATGAAAAAATGTTCAACATCATTAGCAATTAGGGAAATGCAAATCAAAACTACAATGAGATATCATTTCACACCTATTATACTGGCTACTATTAAAAAGTCTGAAAACTGTAAATGTTGGAGAGGATGTGGAGAGACAGGAATGCTTATTCACTGTTGGTGGGAATGTAAAATGGTACAGCCACTGTGAGGATTGTTGGGCAGTTCCTATGGAAATTGAATATAGACTTGCCATCTGGCAATACCATTACTAGATATATACCCAGAAGAACTGAGAGTTGAGACAGGAACAGACATCTGCACACTGATTTTCAAAGTGGTATTATTCACAATTGCTAAAAGTTGGAAAACCCAGGCATCCATTAACTGATGAATGGATAAACAAATTGCAGTGTATATACACAATGAGATATTATGCAGCAAGAAGAAATGAAGTCATAAAACTTATGATATGAATGAACCTGGAGGAAATTATGTTGAGTGAGGCAAACCAGACACAAAAGGACAAAGGTTATATGATTGTGCTATTATGAATTAAATATATTGTGTAAACTCTTGGAGTTAATAATTAGAATACAGGTCACCAGAAAATAGAATAAGGGTAGAGGGTAGAAAGCTGAGGGTTACTCTGTGCAGAACTGGTAAAAAAGGTTGTTTTTAAATCTTCAGAAATGAATAGAAATGGTGAAAGCCCATCATGGTGTTTGTAACTAGCAGAGCTAATATATGGGTATGACACTAGTTGAAAGGGAAAGTCTAAGGTCATGTATAGTACTAGAAGGAAAGCTAAAAACTGTAACATGGGACTGTAGAAGATAGTAAAACCTCATGTAAAACATGAATATGGGTGATATTGCATATATAAGACTGTTTTTACAAAATTAATCAGTCATTTCTGGTCTCTAATGGGACCTCATTTATCCCTCAAAAATACTCTACGTTCAATTAATCTTCAACTTCCCCTCCCTAGAAGAAAGCTCTACATGAATACTTTATATTACTTTTGCATAATTGTTAGTATTTATTTCTCAAACCACAGAAAATAGCAAATTTGGACTTACTATTCAAAAGATAAGGAGTGTCAGAAGTGGCATTTACAATTTTTTAAATTGCACTTTAGGTTAGAATAAGGCCCAGCTACCAATAAGAAAACTTTCTATGTTAAACATTATATTTAAAGTGATTAAATGCAATCTCATAATTTAAAGTTGTCTTTTTCACTTGAACAGAGAAAAAACCCTCAGAGGCATAGAAAAGTTTTGCTTAGGGGCCAGTTGTATAGCCCAGTTGGTAGGGCGCTGGTTTACCACATGGGAGGCCCTAGGTTTGGTTCCGGGCCTCCTCGAACGGGTGGACCGCCTCGAGAAGGCAAGTCAACGCGTGCAGGGCACGGTGCCATGGGCGGGGCATGCTACCTCGGGCAAAGGGAAGCCCCCGTGGGCAAAG